>BSBM01000006.1:2025000-2040000 GCA_027924585.1 Larix kaempferi | reverse complement strand
CATGGATTCCTCACAGATGAAAGATCAAATTCATTAAGCAAGAGACAAGTGCAAAACTATTTCAAAATGAACAAATGATCAAATTACAGAAATGCACAAATGATCAAATATGAGATATTATTAACTGTCCAATATTACAATGAGTTTGGATCATCCTTATATATAAATAGTAAGGAAAAATATCCACTTGGAGTGTCCACATTTAGCTAGCTTAGATTTATCCCAATCCCCTCTAGGTTGACCAAATGGTTTCCAAAATAACCCAAATAGGTTCAAAATATGCATGTGAACGCTGAGTAAGCATGGGGAACCAAGATGGAGCTCACACATGTGACGGATATGGTTGGGTGGAAGTTAGGTAGGCTAGAATAGGCCAAAAATGGGATAAAAGACTAGGCTCAGTGTATAGGTGCCTCTGGTCAAAGCAGATCCCTTAAAATAGGGGATAAGGGTAGCTTAGGCATGTTGGGGCAATAAATGTTTGGATAAGCATGCTTAATAGCTAGTTTGACCACCTCTTTGGCCCATACTTTGGCCCAAACCTTGTAATCATTGTTCACACTAGCCCATACAACTTCTAGCAACTTTATAATAACCCATTTCACACCTAGGGAGGCATTATTAACTAGATTAACACCAAATAATCATAATTTAATTAATGATTAAGGTACTAAGGTATAATATTGCTATAACACCCCGCCATAAGCAGACTTAGTGGAATATAAAAAAATAAGGCCTTGGAAACTAAGGCTCAAGTCACCTTTTACAATCAGAAATTTATGTGTCCATGTAAAACGAGGAAAAAGGAAAAACCACATGAGGAAAATCCTCCCTCGATAATGGACATGAAGCACACCAAAATTAAACTTCTCCAAAACTCAAGTAGGTGTTAACTTGATCATATGTCTAGAGGAACCTTCTTCTTTGTAAGAAGAGATTGTTTCTCAACTAGATCAGAAACATGAACAACTGCATGATGGAGAATGTAGCCATGTAGAACAGCTTCAATAAACTGATGTGAGAGTAGATGTGGCTGCTAATTAGAATTGAACTTTAGAATGAAATCAGATCCAAATGAGTCTTGAGATTCTTGTGCCAAAAACTTTGAATCAAAAGTGGAGAAATCAACATCAAGCAAAACTGGAATTTCTTGAAACTTTGAACCAAAAACTCTTATGTAGCTCCAAGAATAATGAACAATAGTTCCAAATGATCTTTGGACTTGAAATATGAAATAAAATCAGACCCAAAATAGGTATGATCAGGTGCAAGTGAGAGGAACAGAGGTTTAATGCATGGTAAGCCAATGGGAATGTCTCCTTCTTCAATAAAATTGTGAGAAAATGTGCTAGTCACCATAGAGGAATAGGTAGAAGGCTTTAGATCAGAATTGGTGAGTGAATTTGAAGACATATCACACTTTGATGCAGCCTTCAAATAATCCAAAATATCAGAAAATTTTGCACCATCATCTAGTGAAGGATGTAAAGGATCTTCAACAACTAGCTTATCATCCTGAAAATCAGCATTTGAAGAATTATTGGAGAACAATGACTGTAGAGATGTCTCTTCTTCAACAATGGCTACTCCATTTGTTGTATATTCATCATTTGCAGCAACATCTTGTGCAATAGATGATGTCTCTTCACATTCTACTTCATAATGTGTAGAGGAAGCAATCAAATCAAAGAGATATATAACAATAGGAACATGGGTTGAAGATTTTTCCATTCGATCTTCAAGCACGGCTTCATCAAAGAGAGAAGAGGCTGAATCAATAGGGGGAAGAGCACATGTAGAGGTGTCCATAGGCTCACTCAATTCACCATTCTTCTGCTTGTCAAGAGCCTTGTCCAAGTTGGACCATAGCTCAAATGGATAATCTGCAGAACCAATCAAGTAGTGAATGTATGGAGACATGGCTAGACACATAGCTCCGAATGCTCTGTCACAATCATTTAGCCAATCATTTTTCTCTTCATAAGACTCTGGTTCATTCTTAGCACCAATGGAAAAATCATAGAGACCTTGTCTCTTGAGATATGCACACATTTTAGGCTTCCATTCTGCATAACCGAATGGAGTAAGAAGAGGAACTTTCGAATCCATGTAGAAGCTTTTGTACCTGCAATAACAAAATCTCAATCACTTAGGAGGGATATACACTAACAATAGATCTAAGAGATCTGATACCATGTAAAATCTATGTCATAGTAGGATCTAGCTACGATGGATTCCTCACAACTGAAAGATTAAACTCATTAAGCAAGAGACAAGTGCAAAACTATTTTAGAATGAACAAAAGATCAAAACTCTAAACAAATGATCAAATTACAAAAATGCACAAATGATAAAATATGAGATATTATTAACTGTCCAATATTACAATGAGTTTGGATCATCCTTATATAGAAATAGTAAGGAAAAACATCCACTTGGAGTGTCCACACTTAGCTAGCTTAGATTTATCCCAATCCCCCCTAGGTTGACCAAATGGTTTCCAAAATAACCCAAATAGGTTCAAAATATGCATGTGAACGCTGAGTGAGCATGGGGAACCAAGATGCAGCTCACACATGTGAAGGATATGGTTGGGTGGAAGTTAGGTAGGCTAGAATAGGCCAAAAATAGCCAAAAATGGGATAAAAGACTAGGTTCAGTGTATAGGTGCCTATGGTCAAAGCAGATCCCTTAAAACAGGCGATAAGGGTGCCTTAGGCATGCTGGAGAAATAAATGCTTGGATAAGCATGCTTAATAGCTAGTTTGACCACCTCTTTGGCCCAAATCTTGTAATCTTGTTCACACTAGCTCATACAAGTTCTAACAACTTTATAATAACTAGTTCCACACCTACGGAGGAATTATTAACCAAATTAGCACCAAATAATCATAATTTAATTAATGATTAAAGTACTAAGGTATACTATTGCTCTAACAATAATGGAGATGGTGAAGATGATGATGATGATGACGATGTTGATGAGAAAGAGGGTGATGACAATGATAAAGATGATGATGATGAAGACGATGATGATGAAGACGATGAAGATGATGATGATGAAGATGATGATGGGGAAGAGGGTGATGATGATGATAGTGATGAAGAAGATGATGATGATGAAGATGTTGATGAGGAAGAGGGAGATGACTGTTACAACGTAATCTTCCACCCTGTGAGCATCGGCATTCTTTGGCCTGTAGGATCCATTTCACTGACTCAGATCGACTTATATCCTTCAGAGATATTATTTTTCCCTATTTTTATTCCTACCCACATGTTGCATCACTATAGCATGCGTACCCGCGAGTTGCATCACTATAGCCTACGGGTATCAAGTAAAATGGTAAAAATCACTAGTTTATTACTTTTTACTCCCAAAAAGCGGTCATTGGGTGACCGTTGGCTCTCCATCTTCCCAAGTAATGTCTCGATGTGTCCTTTAACTTACCTTTGAGAGGACTATATATTGAGCACATATGGCTTATGGACGGGAGGAGAAAGAAGAACAAGAGAACTCTAGTGGATTTTTGCCATATCTTGAGTCTACACTCATTGATCCTTATAGTTGTGAACCCTTTATGTTCACCTTCCAAACTCCTATCTAGTTTGAGTTTTCCATTCATGGAGGATTGAAGTGGTGGAGGCACAAGTGGATTGATTCAGATCTTGTTTCAGATTGGTTGCCGGAAAGAGGTCATATCACTTTGTACTTCTTCTTGTTTATCAATATAAATACTCATATTCTCATCCATTAATGTTGTAAATGTTGTTTATTTTACATTGGGTTGCATTTACTTGTTATATCATGGGCCATTGCTATTGATGATGTTAATGCCATTTATATATTATATGTACTTGTTGTATATTGGCTGTCAAGACTAATTTGCAGATTCAAGTGCATGGATTGAAAAGCTCCAATGGGGATCTACATAAAACGTTTGGATTGAGGTTGGGTATCTTCTTCCTTATCTTAGCATTGCCATTTATATAGCATAGTTCTGAGAATTGAGTTGATTTCTAGTAGTCATCTGTCTGTTCTGGTACACCCCAAGCCATTGTGAGTTTTCTCCAAGACAGAAATGGCGACTCCGCTGGGGAAAACATCCATCTTGGGGATTTGTTGAGCATTAGTCCATAATTAGAGTTGATGTTTTTCAAAGCTCTGTGTCACTTATCCGCCGTTGAGATACACTATGAAAAACTTGCTTTTTCTGAGCCATTGGACTCTCTGTTTTCCATTTTACCTTTCCTCACCCGCAGGATAGCTTAGCTCTGCATGCGTACACCCGCTTCTGTTTACTCTACTGCTCGCGGGTACTCGTAGGTATTCCTTCGACAGTAGCGTACAACTCCGGCTTTTGTTGGTTTATGAAATTTGGTTGTTGTTGGGTTGGTTTTGGTTGATCCTGAGTCTTTGTTGGCCTGTTTCTTCTCTGTTCCATGCCTTGGTTGTGACCAGAACTCTTCGATTCTCTTGGTTGAGCCTTGTAGGTTTTTTACCCATCTTTGGATTTAGCCTCGTTGGTTTTTTCCTTTTGAGCTCATTCCTTTGGATGAGTTTTGCTGTTTGGTATCTGCCTGGTTGTCTTAGTGATCTCCTTGGAATATTAGTGACTAGATAGTGGGACTTTACTTGCATTTTTCATTTCCATATATTGAAAAATACAAAAAAATATACATAGTTTTTGCATTTTCCTTTCGTTTATAAGAGAAAATACAATTTTTTTTTTTCTTTTATGTATTGCATCTTGCATTGAGTGCTTTCTTCCTTCATTTAGATTCTGATTGTGCATTGAAAGAAATATAAAAGGATTGCATATTTATTTCAAAATTGTTGGTTTGATTGTGCATATTAGGGGCATTATTTTCATTGGATAGATGAGTCTAGGATTTGACGATTTTGCATACCATTGAGTCTTACACATCACTAGTTTCACGATCATATCCCTTGAGTAATCAAAGCCATTAAAATTAATGCTTAATCTTAAAATTGATTAGACCGATTTTATTTACAGGGTACACCAACTAGCATAGGTTTAGAGTCTTGGAATAGATCATTGTGAGTTAACAATCCAAGACTACTAGACGAAACATTAGGTGTCTGACCAGGGAGTGGAGGAATCCATGGTATAGATCGGTGTTCTCAGGAAGCTCTACTCAAGCCAGATTTAAGCACGAGGTCACGGGAGGTTGGTTGAAGGGATATCCCTCTGATACCGGCTGAACGTGGGAGATATTTCCAAGATTTGTTCATATCTGGGGACTCTTGGGGGATTTGACCCTCATTGAGTTTCGAGCTCAGCTACCCTGCCCATACGACAGATCCCACCTATGACTGTCCCCCTAAGAATTGGTTATATTGCTGTGACCATAGTTTCCTTACCTAGGTATTCCACAGGGTACTTACAGTGGTTATAGTGTTCATGTCCTGAGTCAGATAGGGATTGGACAACACAGTTTTGTTTGTGCAGTGGACTTGACCCTGTACAAGTAATGAAGCCTGGGTGTCTCTATAACTGATTCTGTTACCTTCGGCTATAGTTTGGGAGTCTCAAGCCTCTCTTAGGCGAGACATACCGGCTCTAGTGTCGGGAGCTCATTTAGCCACTCTGTTTGTCTACTCTTGGATGTAGTTTCTCTAGGTGTGTTCTTTTGATTTATTGTTTTTGATCGATAGTTGGCCTTTAGGGGACATTTTGATTATATATTCTCTCTGGAGATATCATGGCGCAGAGCCCTACTCCGCTGGTCCCGTCGGTTGGTTGGTTTAAAGTCAGTCGAGGTTACACGCCATATTGCTAGACGATGTCGGAGGGCTCCCTCTGAGTCTTCAGATTCTTACGAGGCTTATGTCCAAGAAGTCATGACTGCCACACATTCCGATACTAAGGAAAAACCTTCAACTCCATTGGGTAGAGTTGACCACAATTCCGATCCGCATACTCCTTGTGAGGAGTGGGGAGGTGATCCACCTACGACTCAACATGGTTCTATTTGGCCTAATCCACTTGAAAGAGATCCATTCGATCCTTCGAATCTGGATAATTATCTTTACAGAATGCCAACCTTACCCAAGGACGAAGAACAAGATGACACGTTCATTCCTTCATTTCCACGCAGTTATAGACATGGGGTGCTAGAGTTACATGATGATACTGGCCCTACAATCAACCCGAAAACACTCTCTTTTGGTATGCCTAGTCATAGTACTGTTGAACCTTCCACTATGTTTGCTAGTCATGCTGGCACCAGTCATGGTGTTAGCCATACTATACCCACTAGGGGCACTACCCTCACTTGGGGCACTACGTTGTCCACCCACACACATAGTATGGGGACTGGTCATGTTCCTCCTAATGATGCTAATGTTGGAAGATGACCACCTCCTAGGATTGCCCAACCTAATAGGAATTTTGTTCGAAACACGACTCGCCATCCACCACCTAATACACATGCCACTACTCGTCAACCCAGGACTACTTTTATGGATGTTAATGCTCCTCCCAACCACAGGGTTGGACATATACTGCATAATTTTGCGTCCACTATCGCCACTAGTAATGCTAATGTAGGGGGTGGGAATATCTCCTATTCACATGGACATGACTACTCAAGCTAATCCTAATGATGGGGGTGGGAACATACCATACCATTATGGTCATTACAACATGGTTCCCGCTATGAATAGTACATATATGGCCCATACTCATGGTTTCAACCCTTACTACAACACAGTCGGTGCTGGCCACCAGTATAACCCACCACCCCAATATGGTGCCCAAAACATGCACATACCTGCTTACTCTCAAATGGTTCAGGAAAGAGGAGGTTATCAATCCTATGGCCATGGGAAAGCTGACAGTCCGTTAGGTCCTTATTATCAACAGTTTAACCCTCATCATCAAGCTTTTGGTCCATCTTATAACACGGTTCCATTTAACCAACCTTTTATGGGGGCTTATAACAAGATTTTCAGCCTCAGCTCCCGTTCCTTGCATGCTTGAATATTCTGAATCTTTCAAAGCTCACGAATGATTCGGTGTGTCATGACCCCACTTGGCCCTCAGTCCCTACCAAGATCCCTTCGGACATTCGTAAGTTTGAGGGGAAAGGTGGTGAGGAACCCGGAGATCATGTCACGACATTCCACCTTTGGTACTCCTCCAACTCATTGAATCATGATTCCGTTAGATTGTGACTATTTCAACGCACCCTCATGGGGGCAGCCGTGAAGTGGTGCGTCGAGTTGCCTGGAAACACCTATAGGGGTTTTAATGAGATCTCTTTGGTTTTCTTAGATCATTTCTAGCTGCCGGTACGCTATGATACTGGCACTGAACTTTTATCTACCTTCCGTCAGAATAAGGCCACACATATTTCTGACCACGTTCAAGAGTGGCGTCAGCGGAAGAGGTTAGTGAAAGCCAACATTCCTCCAGAGCTCCTGTTAGAATGGTTCCTCAAGTCTCTACTCCCATACATTGCTAATGATGTTTCGATGTCCGTCATTGTGACTGAGGAACAAGCTATCTTGAAAGTTCAGCAGTTAGACTTATTATACTCTCAGTCTGGCATTTTGTATGACATCATCCCTGACGCACCGCGTACATGTCATGAGCCCACATTAGTTCCTGGACCGCATGCCGTTGGCATCATTGGATCTGCAAGCACTTGCCCCATAGATTTGGTAGCTAATCAAATGCAGAATTTGTTGCTAAACTAGTCTACTCCGGGACAGGTTCACACCTTGTCAACTTCCTCCCCATCGTCCGATGTACATAGTGTGCAAACGATGAACCAGTCAGTTAACCAGCAACTTGGTGGTAAGAAAAAGGGGAGAAATAATAATAAGGGTGGAAACAATGGGAATAAAAATATCAATCACAATACTCCCCATAAGGATAATGCCAACCCTCCTTGGGAAGGCGAAAATGCCGGTGAGGACCGTAAACATAGGCATAAGGTGAAGTTTCCTTGCAAGCTCTGTGGGGAAGACCATCTTACTCACTTATGTCCTCGTATTGAAGAAGCATCGAAGCACTTGGAACAGAGCCCAACTGTGTTGAAGGATCCCCTACCTCATCACCAAAACATGGCTTCGCATGCTCCCACCACTGGTTATGGACCTACTGAGACAGTGTCTTCTTCCAGTACTAGTGGTTATGGATGTGTGAACATGGTTCGGTCAGAGGTTAGTGTTGCCACTCGTTAGTGCGATTATGATGCACCACAACCCAATTTGGGGAGTGAGCCTCCCCCTCCTTCTGACAATTCCTTGCATATCGAGAAGCCCTCTATTATGCCATAGATACCGAAAGGTGTTCTTAAGTGCTCTATGCATAATCCTAATGCTTGAGCCTCCCACAACTACTCCATCATAGAATATTTGGGCCAAACTCTGTGTGCCATGTCAGCTCTGGAAGTTTTGCAAGCTTGTCCTTCTCAGAAGCATTCTCTTTTGATTGCATTAGGAGTTCAGGATGGGGGAAGTCCCACTGTTATCAAGTTCGATACTACTGATGTTCAACCTCGCTTACCCTACCACGTGGCTTTTCAAATCCAGGTGGTGTGCCTTCAGAGTTTTGTCAAACGTACTATGGTTGATGAAGGTGCTTCTGCGTCAGTAATGTCATTAGCTTATTGGAAAGCTCTTGTCTCTCCTCCCCTACTCGCATCTAGAACCATGCTCACTGCGTTCAACGGTTGTTCATTTAAGCCGCATGGAATTATCCCTTCCCTTGTTGTCTCCTTGGGAGGTAAGTATGTGCCTATTGAAGTTGAGGTGGTTGATGCACCCATCAACTACAACCTTTTATTGGGTTGAAATTGGATGTATGCCATGAAAGCTGTCTCGTCCACTGTATTCAGAGTTATTTGCTTTCCTCATGAAGGAAAGATCATGACCATCGATCAGCTGGATTACGTTAACTCCTCTTCCACAGCATCCACGGGATCCATAGTCCCGCAGGTTACTCATTCTCAGCCAGCAACTGGGAACATGGGTGTTGGCATGTACCCTTCGTTGATGGGAACTTATGATTTTTCCGCACATGTGAATTTTATTGGAACCATTAACGACGATGTGTCTCCTCCTTCATGCAATATGTCATTCCGGACTTCTTATTTCAATGATCCATGGACTTTACCATCCACGAGTTCCACATCTAGAAACATTTTGCATGTTGGAATGTCTATGCCACTATTTGTAGCAGAGCTTGCTTACCAGCATATTCAACAAGCCACTGCAGAATTGGATCTCTCTTCTTCCTAGACAGTCGAAGAAGATCCCGTTACGCTGCCAGTTTGGGAAGCCAACTCGTCTTGTTCCCATGATTGCCTCGATGATACTTTGCCTTCCGATGAAGCTATTATGGAGGCCATGTGTGGTAGTGAGAGACCTTGGGAAGATATGCACCATCAATCTTATTTCCTTCCCAAACTTGAGCTCACCAAATGAGAAGAGTTTAGGACGACTCTAGTAGAGATGGTTGGTCACCCTGTGGCTCTTTTGGAGTCACATGATGTTTTCACGGAAGGGAATATGGCTATTATTTTCCCAACTATGTCGATCAATATCTCTTGTACTCCCAGACTAGTTGAGAATGTTTACATCGGTGACGATTGCACTCCTGAGGAGATTGCTATTTACACTGATTTGTTTACAGAACTCTAGGAATCTTTCGCTTGGTCATATGAGGAGATTCTAGGAATAGACCCTTGCATTCTTGAACATGAGATTAGAACGTATACCAACGCTAAATCGGTTCGACAACGCTTATGTGCTGTGAACCCTAGAAAAGTAGCCGCTATCAAGGCAAAGGTGGAGAAACTACTTAAAGCTGGTTTCATCTACCCCGTTTCCCTTACCGAATGGGTTTCAAACCCCGTTCCTGTAGATAAGAAGCAGGGAATGATCTGCGTATGCACCGACTTTAGAGATTTGAATTGTGCATGTCTGAAAGACAACTTCTCCACACCATTCATAGATCAAATCTTGGATGCTTGCACCGAGAGTGAGATTTTTTCCTTCATGGACGGATTTTCCGGATATAACCAGATTCAAATCAAACCCAAGGATCAACATAAGACAACTTTTATTTATCCTTGGGGAACATTTGCATATCGCAAAATGCCCTTCGGCCTTAAAAATGCCGGAGCCACGTTTCAGTGTGCCATGACCTACGCCTTTCACGATCTTAAAAATATTATGTAGGTTTTCTTGGATGATCTTGCAAGTCATTCTCGCAAGAGAGTGGACCACCCCAAGCACCTCCGCATGATTCTCGAACGATGTATACGATACAAGATTTGATTGAATCCTAACAAATGCATCTTTGCTGCCAAAACGGGTTGCCTTCTGGGCTTCATAGCTTCGAAAGAGGGTATTAGAGTCAATCCTCTAAATCTTGAGGCAATACTTCATTTGCCTCCTCCATGTAATTTGTTACAACTTCAGAGCCTCCAAGGGAGAGCCACTTTTCTACGTCATTTCGTAGTCAATTATGCTAATCTGACCAAAGGTTTCACGCGCTTATTGAAGAAGGACACACCTTTTATCTGGGATGAGCGAGCCCAGTAGTCTTTCGACGCCCTTAAGAAAGCTTTGGTATCGGCCCTTGTGCTTAGTCTACCAGACTTCGCACGAGAGTTTATCCTTTATGTGGCCACGTCTCAAGAGACGATTGGCATGGTCTTGGTTCAGGTGGATGATGCGCTTGTCGAGCATGTCATCTATTACCTTAGTTGAAATCTAGTAGATGCTGAGCTAAGATATACTCATGTAGAAAAGCTGGAGCTTGCGACTGTTCATTCAGTCCAACGGTTACGACATTACATTTTTCTTAGAACCACCATAGTTGTCGCGCATATCAATCCGTTTCAGTTCATGCTATCACGATGCCTTATCGGGGGGAAGTATAATAAATGGATTGATATCCTTCAGGAATTTGATCTCGTTTTTGCTTTGGCAAAGTTAGTGAAATCGTTGGTATTTGCTGAGCTTATGTCGGACCTTCCGAGACTTGATGAGGATGTCATTCATGAAGATTCCTTTGTGTATGAGCACTTATTTCTTATCTCGTCAGAGGACCCTTGGTATGGGGATGTCATTGTATATCTCCAAACTTTGAAGTTTCCTCCACACTATTCACGAGATGAGAGACGGCGTGTGAGACATCACGCTAAATATTATACTATCGTCGGTGACACTTTGTATCACCGAGGAAAGGATTCTATCCTCCGTATTTGCTTAACTCACAAAGAAGCGAAGCAGGTGCTTAATGATTGCCATGCTGGGGCATGTGGTGGTCACTTATCTGGGCTTGCTACAACCCAACGTATTATGTGAGCTAGTTATTTCTAGCCTTCCATCTTTAAGGACTGTGTTAATGATGTGAAGAGATGTCACCCTTGCCAGGTGTTTTCTCGGAACATACACTCGCATCCAACGCCCCTTCATTCGGTCGTCACCGTCGGTTCCTTCACCAAGTGGGGGGTGGATTTCATGGATTGCAAACCAGCTTCGGTTGGGGGGCATCACCATATCATAGTGGCCGTGGACTATTTTTCCAAATGGGTTGACGCCATGCCTACCGTTAAAGCCAATGGTGCTACAGCAGCCCACTTCATATTCAATCAAATTATAACTCGGTTCGGTGTTCCGAAAGAGATTGTCACTGACCATGGTAGTCACTTTCAAAACAAGATGATGGACGATTTGTCCCTCAAGCTTGAATTTCATCAAGAACACTCATCTTCTTATTATCCCTAAGCGAATGGTCAAGTAGAAGCAATCAATAAGTCTTTGAAAACCATTCTCCAATGTACCATCCAACAAAGCAAGACCAATTGGCACATCATGTTATATCTTGCTTTGTGGGCATATCAAACTGCAGTCAAGACTGCCAATAGGTTCTCACCGTTTCAGCTAGTTCACGATGTGGAGTCACTTTTACTGATTGAATGCGAGATCCCTTCACTTAAACTGGCCATAAAGCTCCTCCTTGATACGACGGGTCTTGAGCAACGTTTAATCCACCTTGAGCAACTTGACGAGTAGTGTCGAGATGCCGCTATGGCCATAGATGCCAACAAACATTGTGTTAAGGTTCAATATGATAGGTCTGTCTGTCCCCGGCAGTATGCTGAAGGTGACTTGGTCCTCTTATATGGCCAAGCTAAAGAACCCCTAGGAGCAGGCAAGTTCAACCCCATGTGGCACGGTCCTTACATCATGAGGCGTGTCCTGGAAAAATGAGCCTATGAATTAGAAGATTATGAGGGGATTGTCTTGAAGGAGCCTAGAAATGGGCTCTACCTCAAGCGGTATTACGCTTGAACCTCTGGTTCAGGCTGATACTTTTCTATACTATTGTATAGTTGCTTCTATACATAGTTTAAATTTCTTTTGGTGTTTGGGTCTACTGATTAGCTTCCGTTTGATTGACAGATGTCAGCAGAGTTTCCTACGTTCTTAGGATTCGCGGATGGTGCTAGCCATCATACGCAGCAGCTTACTTCTGATGCCTGGGTTATTTTCTCACCTGACCACCTAGTTGTGTCCTCAGGAGGTGCTTGTCTTGGTCCTACATCTAACAATGTGGTTGAGTATAGTGCCATCATTGAGCTACTTTGGGATGCCATCTCCCATGGAATTTAGTCTTTAGAACTCCTCCTAGATTCACAACTAGTTGTGTCTCAACTAAATGGGTAGTATTGTGTGCGAGATCCTACGCTATTACGGAAATTCCTAAGGGTAAGACTCTTGGAACGATATTTTGTTTCAATTACATAAATACATGTTCCGAGAAGTGTTAATCATATATTAGATGCATACGCTAACTATGTATTAGAATGGCATTTGTCACATTCATCATGAAGCACACAAATATAAGAAGACATTCATACATTTGTACATACACACATATAGTAGCATCGGAGAACCAAACTTTGATATATATAAATATGTCCAAAATATGTACTATTTACAACGTAATCTTCCACCATGTGAGCATCAGCATTCTTTGGCCTGTAGGATCCATTTCACTGACTCAGATCCACTTATATCCTTCAGAGGTATTATTTTGACCTATTTTTATTCCTACCCGCATGTTGCATCACTATAGCATGCGTACTCGCGAGTTGCATCACTATAGCCCGTGGGTATCAAGTAAAATGGTAAAAATCACTAGTTTATTACTTTTTACTCCCAAAAAGTGGTCATTGGGTGACCTTTGGCTCTCCATCTGCCCAAGTAACGTATCGATGTGTCCTTTCACTTACCTTTGAGAGGACTATATATTGAGCACATATGGCTAATGGATGGGACAAGAAAGAAGAGCAAGAGAACTCTAGCGGATTTTTTCCCTATCTTGAGTCTACACTCATTGATCCTTGTAGTTGTGAACCCTTTATGTTCACCTTCCAAACTCCTATCTAGTTTGAGTTTTCCATTCATGGAGGATTGAAGTGGTGGAGGCACAAGTGGATTGATCCAAATCTTGGTTCAGATTGGTTGCCGGCAAGAGGTCGTATCACTTTGTACTTCTTCTTGTTTATCAATAGAAATACTCATATTCTCGTCCATTAATGTTGTAAATGTTGTTTATCTTACATTGGGTTGCATTTACTTGTTATATCATGGGCCATTTCTATTGATAATATTAATGTTGTTTATATATTATATGTACTTGTTGTATATTAGATGTCAAGACTAATTTGCATATTCAAGTGCATGGATTGAAAAGCTCCAATAGGGATCTACATCAAACGTTTGGATCGAGGTTGGTTATCTTCTTCCTTATCTTAGCATTGTCATTTATATAGCATAGTTCTGAGAATTGAGTTGATTTTTGGTAGTCATCTGTCTGTTGTGGTACACCCCAAGCCATAGTGAGTTTTCTCCAAAACAATGACGATGATGATGATGACGATGATGAAGAAGAAGAAGAAGAAGATGATGGTGATGATGATGATGATGATGAAGATGACGATGACGATGATGATGATTAAGATGAAGATAAAGATGATGAAGATGAAGATGATGAAGATGATAATGATTATAATGATGATGATGAAGATGACGACGACGATGATGATGATGATGATGATGCTGATGACGATGACGATGACGATGATGATTATGGTTATGACAATGACAATGTGATGATGAAGATGATGATGATGATGATGATGAAGATGTTGATGAGGAAGAGGGTGATGACTGTAATGTCCCCCATTTTGACCCTTGTAATATTTTGGGATATAATGTAAATAATGTATGCATATTATGTATGATTCCTATTGCGGAGCTCAAGGCCAAGGCCCCGCTAGTGAACGCTCGATCTAGAAGAGGCAAGTATTTGAAATTATGCTACCCATGTGCTAGTGAACCATGGGAATTGTAGATATGCATTTTAATATAAAATCCCACAACTAGCTATGCAATGCAACAAGAGATGGGGGCATGACGTTACAAGGAATTGGGAGGGAAATATTCAAACCCTTGAGCCAATCAAGTCAAGCCAAGTGTCAATGAGAGAACCCATGAACCCTCAACTACCCATGTTGACTTTTGTACCCAATCATTGATTTCTCCCAAGAGTTGGTTGAGGTAGTTAATGCCTTGGGGAATGGAGAGGTATGGCTGTCCAAATTCGAGAATGGGCAAGCCACCCTTCCTACAGATTCGTGTTTGGATTCTTGGATAAGTAAAGGGCCACGAAATTGCCCCCAAGCCATTATTCAACCATCAGTTTTCCCTCTCACGAGTTTAGACCTTCCTGGGTAGTTCCCTCCATGGTTTTGCCATGTTTAACTTCATTTTCCTAGTTGGGAAGGGCGTTTTTGTTGTGGCTAACAGTGGGGAAGAAGGGAAACGATTTGGGGTTTTATTGAGGCCATTTTGGCCCACTGAAAGCTCATACATCTGTGGGGGAAATCGGTTTTCTTCCCTAGGGTTGATTCCCTCTCCCCACAATCCGTTTTTGTTGTGCCTAC
>BSBM01000006.1:1800000-2020000 GCA_027924585.1 Larix kaempferi | reverse complement strand
AGGTTAACTGTAATTGGTCTCTTTGTAGTTTAAATCTCTTTGTCGAAATTCGGTTAGATTTACTTTCATTTTGTTTTTCTGTTACATTTCAAAGTCATTACGATTCATTCACTCCAGTTCCTAGCACATTTTACATACAACATCAAGGAGAATGGAATTAGATGCTTTAGTGTAATTTTGAAATATTAACTGAATGCATAAGTAGTTATTGAATTCATTAATAGTTTGTAGTTTTGCTTTGAATTAACATAGTTTTCTGTTTATGTAATTTATTATCAAATTAAGTCATTTCATAGATAGGTCTCTAATTTCATTTACAGTTGTTTCTAATTCCTAGATTAGAACCTGAAGAATTGATTAAGTAGTTTCCATTCTTATAAAATTAGTTTGCTCTTTAATCAGTAATTGTTCTTTTTCCATTCTTTAATCATAGAGTAGAGTAGTATGACTTGATACTATCCTGATCTGTTGGTTTAGCTACGCTTAGTTAGTTCATTTATTATCTTTTATGAAGTTTGACTCGATTTTTCATTTTGAAATATCTTCAGATCTTTTATTTATTAAACATTTCTAAGGTCTGACAAGCTGAAACTTAGGTGCCATTCTACCTCAGCATATACTATGCCTCAACTCTAATATTACCAACCTTTGTCGATAATTAAATATTTTGGTGATTCTTGAAGACAACAAATACACCTCAACATTTTGGTGTTGTTACCAAGGAGTTGTAGATAAATAGGACCTTCTCTTAAAAACTTAGGTATAGATTTGAATTCTATTCTTTTGAAATTTAGAAATAGGCTGGTGGTGGGTGAGTAGTAAGAAGAGAGGTAAGAGCCTATGCATCTGTTATAATAGGCATCGCCAAAACCTAGCACTAGTAGTGATGCAGTTAGAATTTGTTTTAGTTATAGTTTGTTTTTCATGAATAGGTCTGGGGACTCGCAAGGTAGATTTATTAAAACTAAAATTTCCACTAAAATTCCTACTAACCTATACGGGGGGCATCCCACCCCAACTACTAACTCAGTAGAAAGGTATCAGAAGACACCTAAAGGGGATAGTCCTACTTGGAAAGCAAAGGAAATCCTTTCTGGAAATCAATTAAGGGAAACCATAGGGACATCAGAAAAGTTTGTTCATAAAGAAATTCCATAGGAAACTCAAGCTCATATTGAGATTGAATGTAGACAAAAGGAAATTCCAAAGGATAAAACTTCAGAACCCTCCAACCCTCCATTAGTCCAAAAACCAAAAGACACTACTTTTTCAATAGTAGGTGGTCCAAAATTAGTAGATTTTGTTGATCCTGCACAACTAGAAACTCTTTTTGAGAACTCTGTGAACATAGTCATCTCACAAATTGAGACAACAATAGTAGGACCTTCAAAACTGGATACCCACGTAGCTAGTAATTGTCCTCCTAAAAATAAGAATACTCTTCCTGAAACAGAATGTTGGGACACCCTGTATTCACCAAGAAAGGATCCACCTAGGTATTCTCTCTTTGGAAATTGAATCTTCATGGAGGATGAAAATGAAGATCATGTCCGACAAGATGAAGCAGAAGGAGAGGTTAGAGCCAAAGGTAATTTTGGATTCCCTATCTTAGACACTGCACAAGATGTAACTATGAAAAATATCCCTCCCTCCTCACTACCAACCTTCTATGGGAAGAGTAGTGAGGATCCGGATACATTCTTATTCGAGTTTGACATTTTGTGTAGGAGTTATAATTACCTACAAGATGGCCAAAAACTAAAACTCTTTCCTGCAAGATTAAAAGATTCTACTCTTCGATGGTTTATGGGATTAGGAGAATCTAGTATTAGAACTTGGGAAGACATGAAGAATGCATTTCTACTAAAATATCAGGAATACTGTAGACCTAAGGACTCTCGCAATGATATTTTTAAAATTCAACAAATTGAAGATGAGAGCCTGTAACGTCCCCATCTTGACCCTATTGCATTATAATCTAAATGATGTAATATTGTTATAAAATCATGATGAGGAGATTAAGGCCAATGCCCCACCATCGATTTATTGATGCATATGGTTTGCGTGCTATCCAGGCACATTGGAATTTCAAACATCATGTAAATATGCATTTTAAATAAAATACCCACAACTAGCTATGCAATGCAATAAGAGATGGGGGCATGATTTTACAAGGAATTGGGAGGGAAAACATTCAAACCCTTGGAGCCAATCAAGTCAAGCCAAGTGTCAATGAGAGAACCCATCAAACCCTCAACTACCCATGTTGAATTTTGTACCCAATCATTGATTTCTTCCAAGAGTTGGTTGAGGTAGTTAATGCCTTGGGGAATGGGAGGTATGGCTGTCCAAATTCGGGTATGGGAAAGCCACCCTACATGGGAAATCGTGTTTTGATTATTGGGAAAGAAAGAGTCATGAATTGCTCCCCAAGCCATTATCCATCAATGAGTTGGGCTCTCTCTCGAGTTAGGAGCTTGCTGGGCATTTTTCCCCATGGAACTTATGTGTTTTTCCTTCATTCTCAGCTGGGAGAAGAGCGTTTTTGTGTTGTATACTAGTGGGGAAGAAGGGGAATCGAACTAGGGGTTCCATAGAGATCGTTTGGTTGCTGAATGCTCAGTTAGTTGGGGAAGAAATCATTTTCCTCCATGTGAGTGTTTTTCCCCATTCCATAATCCATTTTTGGCTAGAAATGAATTAGGGAAAACCCATGACCATCCTGTCGTAAATCCCATTGTTAAATGTGTATCCCTTCCCAATGATTGTGCTTGATGTGAGAGAAAAAAGTATGTTGGGGTATGGGTTATGGGTCTCCATTGTTTTGGATTGAGCTTGAGTGCAAGCATCCATGGTTCTGATGTAGCCTGATAAACCCAGCTATGGACTTGCTTGGCTCAAATGAAATGCTTAATTGGCTGTGTATGAGCTGAATGTCCCCTTTTCCTTGTAAGAATCATGCCCAGCTCGGCGGTGGCCTTCGGACATACTGAGTATATGCCATCGAAGAGCCTATGGTTGGGTGGAACGTTGCAGCGGCATAGCTAGTTGCTTTGGGACAATTGCACAACGAAGATAAGTGTTTTTTGTCTATGTATCTACTTCTGCAATGCTTAAATTAATGACTGTTATTTATATGTTGAATGCATATGAAGAGTGTGTGGATGAATATGTTTTATCCTGCTATGCATGTTTAACTGATTTACGTCTGCACACATTTAATTTATGGATGTGAATCTAATGAATGGGCTGAGTATTTATGTGTAAGCCCCAGAGATTGGCATCATGTTCCCTCCCTTGCCTTGGATGTATGGGTGGGTATGTTACAGAGCCCATATGACTATCTCGAGATATTTAACTATGTGTTACATAAATCTAAATATAGTTATCTTCAGGAAGATGCAGTAAGGACACTCTTCCTCAAGGGAATCTTAGAAGAATTCTTAGAGAACCTTAATCTCATGGTAGAAGGAGATATCTCTCATCAGCCTTTTGCACAGATTTGTGAACTATGTAGGAATTACTCTAGGAGCAGAGGGAAAAGTGGAAGACACTTTCGAGAATATTATGCTAGGAACCTGAAAGGGAGCACATCCAGGCTCGGTGGAGTTACAAGGGTAGAGTTGGGAAACCTATTGGAAATTTTAAAAACAAATATCTTAGGAGCCATGGGTTCTTGACTAGATGCACTATAAGCTAAAAAGAGGCAAGATGAAGAGAGAGCAGCAATGAGTGTTTTCTGTCCTAGGTGTAGAACTAAACATCCTCAATGAGAATGTCCATTGAATAACGTTTCAGTTTGTCACCTTTGTATAGAAGAACATCCGACTGATAATTGTCCATCACTACCTAGGTTGCAAGCTGTGTATAAGAGTGGAAAATTTGGTGAACCATCTATGAGGCCTTGGAAACCTAGAGATCAACCATCATATCAAGATCCATCACAAATTCCACCCTATTACTATACTTATCAAACTACTCAACAATGAAATACTTCAGGTTGGCAGAATTGGCTTCCGCAGTACCATCCTTAGAATACCCAACAACAACAATGGCCACATGGGTGGAGAGGAAAAGCTTATGCTCAACCACCTCCTCCTATGCCTAACTATCCTTACCCACCTAATATTCAACAACTTTTGCCTGGATTTACACCTCCTTCACTACCCCCTATCCCAAATCAACCTCACCATTTCCAGAACATGAATCCTCCAAGACCCACAATATTACTTGCACAATCGATACGAAATCCTAACAACAAGCCAACCCAAGATCTTAACAACATTGGGTTGTTAACTCTTCCATCATATGCCATTTCGACTGCACCAATACACGAGATTCAACTGCGGTCAGGAAGAGTTCTGCAAGATCATCCCAAGTCATTAGTTGTTATCCAATAAGAGAACACAGAAGAAAACATACCTACCGAAGTTTTGAATGATGCCATTCTTGAAGATATGGTTATTTCTAAATCTTCAACACACAACCATCCACATAAAGAAGTTACAAGGGAAAAATCACCTCCATATCCAGAGCGTCTAGTAATAGAAAAACCTGTAACTTATCCATAGTATGATATCATTAATGAATTGAAAAATATTTGTATTAAGATCCCTTTGTTACAAGCCATTAAGGATATCCCAATCTATAGTAAAGTAATAAAGGAACTCTGTATTAAAAGACCAGAGATAAAACAAAAGGACCCTCCGACGATTCATGTAATAGGAGAAATATCAGGTTGCATAGCAAACCAATCTAGAATCCCAAAGTATTCAAACCCAGGAAACCCTGTGGTGACTGTTATCATCAATAACACTGCCATAGGAAACACACTTATTGATATAGGAGTTGTTATCAACCTAATGACTATCATAGTTTTTGAAACTCTCAATTTAGGAAACTTCCTCTGCTCTACCCCAACAATGCTAGAATTAGCAGATCGCACTATGGTGCAGCCTACCAGGATATTAGATGACATCACTGCATCAGTATCTTCATGGGAATATCCTGTTGACTTCATGGTCATAGAATCAAAAGACCCTTACAAAGGTCACCCCATTATTTTGGGAAGACCTTGGTTGGATACGGCAAATGCATTTATAGGATGTAGGGATGAAGAGATGATTATCTCTGATGGGTTATCTACAAGGAAATTAGCTTTATACCCACCAGCTCAGCCAGTAACTGAAAACCTGTTTTAGTTAGATTGTCCTTTTGGGGATGAGAACATGGAAGAACTTTCCCTTGTTAGTGATTTCTCCCAGACACTTCAAGAGAAAAATACTGAGAATGTGTTGAATCAATTTATCTCTTCCACAACATGTGTAGACTTTCCTCAGTCTTTCTCCCAACTTGACCAAATATTTGGAGATGAATTCCAAGAAAACACGAGCCTCTCAACATTTATAAGTACACCCTGTGTCTTCGCAATCAAATAACATATAGGATCCTATACCATACCTTGCGAGGTTAGTTCCGACAAATTTATACATATAAATGCAGGTTTAGACGAGAGTCAGCAAAAACAATTACTAAAAGTTCTCAATAGTCAAACTGGAGCATTTGCATGGGAATATACCAATATGAAAGGTATACACCCAGATACCTGTATCCACCACATTTACATAGACTCAAACATACCTCCTGTTAGGAAGCCCCGGAGAAGAATGAATCCAGTCCTAAAAGATATAGTAAAAGATGAACTACAAAAACTCCTTAACGTCGGTTTCATTTACCCAATTTCCAACAGTAAATGGGTGTCTCCTTTGGTGGTAGTTCCAAAGAAAGTCACAGGGAAATGACGTATCTATGTTGACTTTCGAGAACTGAACAAGGCCACTCTTAAGGATGACTTCCTGTTGCCTTTCATCGATTAGGTGTTAGATACCTTATCAGGGAAACACTATTTTTCATTCCTTGATGGGTATAGTGGATACAATCAAGTACTAATAGAACTTGAGGATCAAGACAAGACAACCTTTACTTGTTCTTGGGGGGAATATGCCTATCGAGTGTTACCATTTGGCCTATGTAATGCACTTGCTACTTTCCAGCGGGAAGTCCTAGGAATATTTGTTGACCTTATACACGACTGTGTAGAATTTTATATGGATGATTTTACAGTTTATGGTAATACCTTATGAAGAAGCCCTTGACAACCTTGAGACAGTTCTTATTCGATGCCAAGAAACAAACTTAGCTCTTAGTCATGAAAAATGAAAAATGTTACTAACCGAAGGCATAGTTCTGGGACATCATGTCTCCCTTCAAGGTATCAAGGTGGATCCTGCCAAGATAGATATAATTGTTAATCTTCCTCCTCCAAAAACTGCGAAGGAAGTAAGAATATTTCTTGGCCATGCATGCTATTATAGATGTTTTATTGAAAATTTCACTAAGATAGCCATACCTATGTTCAACATACTCATGAAAGACACATAATTCCAATGGACTGAACCATGTAAACATGCCTTTGAAACTCTGAAGGCAAAGCTAGCAGTGGCACCAATACTTAGGGGCCCAATTTGGTCCCTTACTTTCGATACATCCACTGATGCTTCTGACATAGCTATAGGGGCAGTCTTAGGTCAAAAAAAGGGACATACATCACATGCCATTTACTTTGCGAGTAAAAATATGACTCCCGCGGAATCAAAATACACTGTTACTGAAAAAGAGTTTCTAGCAGTAGTCTATGCCATAAAAAAGTTTTGTCATTATATCATAGGATATGAGATTTTTATACACACTTACCACTCCTCCATCAGGTTTTTAATGAATAAACCTATCACCAATGGTAGAGTGACTCGGTGGCTTCTTTTGTTACAAGAATTTAACATCACCATTGTTGATCGTCCTAGTCAAGAGAATGTGGTAGCTGATTTTCTCTCTCGAATTCAAATTGACGATAATCCTAGTCCTGTCGATGATAGCTTCCTAGATGAAAATTTGTTCGCTGTGTCTGTTCGAACCCCATGGTGTGTAGACATATCCAATTACAAAGCCACCAAACCATCTCTTCCCACCCGAAAAATTTAGGATCATAGTTCAGAGTTCCAATTATTCTTGGGTGGATAATGATCTCTTTCATACTGGTCCTGAACTTATTATTAGACAATGTGTATGGGATGCTGAGATGGTGGATATCCTACATGCATGTCATGGTGGACCTTGTGGCAGGCATTTTTCTGATAAGAGAACAACATACAAAGTGTTGCACTCTAGGTATTAATGGCCAAGCATTTTCAAAGATGCTTCCAAGTATGTCAAGGGATGTGACAGTTTCCAAAGAATGGGTAGACCTACACCATCCGGTGAGATTCCCTTACAACCCCAAGTTATGATTGAGCCTTTTGAAAAATGGGCTCTAGATTTCGTTGGGCCAATTTCCCCTATGTCTTGCAAGAAGAAATACATTATAGTCTGTACATATTATGTCACAAAGTGGGTAGAAGCCAAATCCTTCTTCCGAGCCACAGAGAAATCTGTGGTGGAGTTCATATATGAAGAAATCTTCACCTAATTCGGTGTACCTAGGGAAATTGTAACCGATCAAGGATCTTAGTTCACCTCCAAATTAATGAAAGAGCTTACTGACAAATATGATATTAGACATTGTAAATATTCACCATATCACCTGCAATCCAATGGTCAGGTAGAATCCATCCTGACTAAGACTATTTAATTACACCACAAAGACTGGGCAGATAGGATCCCAGAAGCCTTGTGGGCTTATAGAATAAATTGGAGGAACACCACTGGCCACACACCTTATGAACTCGTTTACGGTAAACAAGTTCTTTTACCTATTGAATTTCAAGTCAAAACCTTTCGCATGGCTACACAATTAGGGATGAATCTAGAAGAAGCACAGAGACAACGAATCCTACAAATAAATGAATTAGACGAGATTAGGCAAGATGCTATTCAACGCACGATTTTAATACAAGACCAACAACAAAAAATGGCATGATAGATACATTAAACAAAAACAACTCAAAACTTGAGACTGGGCATTACTTTTTGATTCGAGATACAAAAAATTTAAAGGTAAATTAACTACTTGTTGGATGGGTCCATATGAAATTGTTACAGCTTTTGATAATGGATCCGTTAAAATTAAGAAAATTGATGATTCTCAAATTTCTTTTGTTGGAAATGGACATAGACTTAGACTTTATCATCAACCAATATCTAAACAAGATTTTGTGCAGAATGCCTTACAACAAGAGGAAATGGAGCTGGTAGAAGAGGGAGTCATTCCTCCTTCTCCCAGTTCTTGAATAATTCTGGGTTATCTTCCTTTGTATATATGTAAATATGTTATTGCTTTTCAATAATAAGAGTCCTTTCTAACAACTGATTGCATTCTTTACAGGAAATTCATTTTTATGATCAGCTTACATGAAATTTTGTAAATTAAAACAGGAAGACTCTTTTTCCCTTTTTCCTAAACTTCATATGACTTTTTCTTTGTACATATGTTTTTGTTTTGAATAAAATTGAATCATCTAACAAGTGGTTTTGTAGTTCGATTACAAGAACCTTATAATCAGCTCATGCGATATTATCCGAAAAGGGAAGTGCTCTAAAAAGGAATACTTATAGTTATCCTTCTATTTCGATTATTGTTGAAAATTGAAATTTATAATGAAAACTAAAGCATTCTTGATATCATTTTTAACCACTTTCTTTTATGATTCTGTATATGGTATTTGATTCAGACATGTACATTTTTTATTTATCATTAGAACAATTGCTTAAGATCCACTTTAATTACTATGATCTTCAAAAGCTCTATCTTACACCTATGGACTACTAGCTCATCCTAGATTCATTATCAAAACTTGTCTCTTAAGCACTTTTAAAAGGTGGCCCAAAAGTGAGTGATATTTTCTATTTTGTGGGGAACATGGCTGACCTTTTATGAAGAAGATAGACTAAGAGGTCAAACAACAGCTTTAGGTTATTATCTTTTGACATGATCTATAATTTGGGCCATTATAAATAAGTTACTCATAAGGTTCGTGCTAAAAATTTGAATCATGTGTTTAACAGGCTTAGCGCACTCTAGTGCCAACCAGCCTCCTTACTAAAAATATCATTATACGAAGCAAACCCGCCGGGGTACTGAATAGGATCGCTGGAAGCGAGTCCATGCTAAGTAAAATATTAAACAAGGAAGCTCGATAAATGCAAGTAAACATGTCGGGGTACTGAACAGGCTCGCTGACAGCAGGGCTATGCTTGCATGGTACAAAGATAAACCCACCGGGGTGTTGAACAGGTCTGCTAGCAGCGGGGCAATATCGGGTAAAAGAGGTTTGGTTAACGCTTTGCTATTCACATGGCTCATAAAAAACCTGAGTATACAAACACATGTTTAGACCAATTATTTATACTATCATTAGAGAATGGTTGTAAGTTGGACTTGGACCCTGTCATCTAATTCAAACAATACCTAGGATATGATTATCCTAGAAATGGGACCCATAACTATAGTGAAGCGGGAAACGAGGTGCTTTGGGAGTGCCCTCTAGTGGAGGTGGGGGTATGTGTAACGCTTGATCAGTGGGATGAGCGTTAGGGGTTTTCTCAGTAGGAGGGGCTTCAGTGGTGGAGCCATACTGGTTCCGACGGGTCTGGAGGTTGACGTCAGTGGATGACATCATCAACAAGTGATGGGTTCCCGAGTCAAACATGGGTTGATCGGGAGCAGCGTACGTGATCTGCTGTTGGGGTTGCACATTGGCTTGAGGGGGAGCCAACGGTTGAGTGTTCACGATGCCTTGGGTTGGTAAGGGGTTTTGCAGCACCAAAGGTGGCTGCTGAGGTTGAGGGGGGTTAGGTGGCACCTGAGGAACTGCATGCCCTTGGCGATGGGCATCATCAACCCAAAGTTGTCGCGCTCATTCCAAGTGTGGGAAAGCATGTGTATAGTGGCCATAGACCCTGCAAATAGAACAAGGATGGTTTGTTCGCAAATTGGGGTTCTTAGCCTGCTTGGGCGGGCAATCAAGGTTTTGGTTAGCAGGGGCCGCATTATTATTGTCGGGGGGATTAGCCGGTTGACCAGCTTGGTCTTCAGGTTGGTTGTTCCCACGATTACAGCCCTTGTCGCGGTTTTGTTGCCCTGGTTATGTTGGTTGTTCTAGTTTTACTGCGGGTTCTGTTGGGCGTAAAATTGCCCTTGGGCAGCAGGTGGATTCTGAGGTTGCGGAGGTGCGGGAGCAGGCTGCGGGGGATGATATGTAGGTGGAGGCTGCGCAGGTGCAACAACTTGAGGGGGTTGCTGATATGGCTGCGGAGCGGGTTGTGGGTTGGCCGCATGGGCTTCTGGTGGCGGATAATAAGCGGGTTGTGCTTGTGAAGGTGCAGGAGCTGGTGCAGCCTGCTGATGGTAATAGGGCTGAGGTGCGACCAGGGGGGCGTAGGTGGGAGTCGCATGACCGAAGCACTGAGGTGGACATGAGGGTCCATGGGAGTGGGGGTGAAGTGTCATGGGAGCATACGAGTTGGTTGCTCTAGACTGTGAGGTAGCCCGCGAAAGGTTGGGGCCAGGGGTAGGACGTGCTATAGAAAATGGTTGGGGATGCGAAGAAACACGGCCAATGATACCATCTACAGCGTGGGATGCCCCCGACGCATCGTGTTGGGAGGACTCGCCGTGAGGGGCGTCAGGTATAATGGTATAAAGGTAACCCGACTGGGCGTAAATGAGGTCGAACTGTTGGGCCTTAAGGATGGCCTCTTCTTTAGACTGGGGTCTTTCTGATGACACATCCTTAGCAATAACAGGAAGAAGGGATTTGAGGAACCAATCTAGGAAGATACGGTCGTCCAATTTGATCTTGCATAAGCTACGGCGTCGACGTCACTCATGAATATGGTCCGTGATATGGGTAGCCGTGTTTTGTCTGCAGGATAGGAGGATCTCAATGCCTGCATCATAGCGAACAGGTAACTGGAAGAACTGCAGGAAGGTCGAGGCAAGGGAAGCAAAGGTGGCATGGGTCCCATGGGGTTGCTCGATATACCACTTGGCTGCAGAGCCAGTGAAGGTGCGCTGTAAGAGATGGAGGCGAACAGAATCATCCACTATGGAGTTGGAGGAACACCAGAAATGGAAGGACATGATGTGGTTTTGTGAGTCCTCACATGCCTTGCCCTCGAACTTAGGGATGTCAGAGGGGAGCTTGGTAGGCATATGAGGCCACGCAGGGTCGTGTCGAATAGGATCGTTGGTCAATTTGGCCAGGTTAGGTAGGTTGAGGCTAGCCATGAATGGCAAACTGGAAGAAGGATGTGACACAATAGTGGGTTGGACCAAGTTGGGGCCAATGCCCCCAAGTGGAGGGACAGGATTTGGGATGGTGCCCCCAAGTGAGGGAACGGAGGTAGTATAGGATGGGCCTGCACCACCATGGGTAGTGTGAGCCACTGATGGCGTGGGGATAGGTATTCCCACTGCGGGAATAGGTGTCATGAGGGGAACGGTAGATGGGGGCCCCATGGAGGGCATACCCAAAGCAGGTGTAGTAACTGGTGTAGTGGTGGATGTACCACCAATGGTCCCTATAACAAAAGGAGTGGAAGTCGTGCCAGCCATGGGGCTAGTAGGGGTAGTGTAAATAGGGTTCTCAGACTCTTCGTTAGAATCAGAGGTAAAGTAAGGGGCGTCAATATCTAGTGATGGGGTCCTATGTCACTGACGAGTGGAGTCAAGTGACAAGGCTCTAGATCTGTGATGAGTGGTATTAAGGGATGGTGATCTGAATCTATGACGGGTGGTGTCAAGTGAACCGTGCTGTGGGGGCTCGCCCCTGAGGCGCCGAGAATGTCTCGGGGACTCAATGTTGACAGATGGTGTCAAATCTCTGTGGGTTGAGGTGAGTAGAAAAACAGCTCAAAAATCCTAATGCAACCGAGTGTGCAGAAGGAGAGCTCAAAAAACAAAGCACTCAGGCCAACAACCAACTCAAAACACCTACTGCAATAGCTGTGCTACAATAAGTGGAGTATCAACAAAGATGGCCAGAATACCAACAAGCAGCAGGTTTCCTAAAAATAAAAAAAATGGTGGACTCACTAGACCAAAGGGAGGTAAGGGAGCATGCAAGCACCTAGCTAAAAGTATTCTGACTCAACTAGACATATCCTCTGCAAGGTGATGAAATCCAAGTCAGACAATATGAATAGGAAAGCTAAGTGGCTATGATATCCCCCTACCGGGAGGGACACCGGGTAGTCAATCCTAGAAGAATGGCAACTAAGATACCCCATTCATGACACGTCCAGAAAGGTGAATCTGCCGTTTGGTCCTTTAACCGCAATACCCCTATACAGGGATATCCCGAGAACTGCGAAAGGTAGCCCTTCGGTTACTGAATGGAGTGCAGTATTCCACTGAGGCCGCTGGAACCAGTCTCCCGACTTCAACCCTCCTAAGGGAGAGGCCCTCTGATAAACTGGTCGTGACTGTGCCAAAAAGTACTAGGGGATTTTGGTTCCCTATTTGGACAACAACTATGTCTCAAGTGTAAGTAACCGAGGGGTGTTATTGGAAGCCTATCCCCCCGATCCTACCTAACTACAAAGATTATTTTGTGTTCCCCAAGTGGGGTTAGAATATTGGTGGAGTTAGGTACTTTTTAAGGCTCACTTGAATTATGTGACAGAGTGTGTGCTCGTGAGGCGATGAACCCAAAATAGAAGTGCCACAAGGGGGGCAACTTCCAACTATCAATAATACTGAAATTGAAACTTTAACTTGCAAAATTTTCTGAATTAAAAATACTGAAATTTTAAAAAGATTCTGTCAAGGGAACATAAATTATGTTGCAGAAAGGCTGTAGGGAAGTGGGGCTGCAGGTAGGACAGAGGGATGTTTCAGATGCAGAAAATATTGCAGCAAAAGGGGCTGGGCTCAAATTAGGAAAAAATGCAGAAATCAGACCGCGGGTCTGTGACGAATCAGAACAGGCGGACCGCGGGTTTAAGGGAAACAGACGCGGACAAGTCCCAGCTATCGGGCCGACAGGCGTAGTCGGGACGCAGGAAACAGGGAAAAAGATGCAGTCGGGTCGCGGTAAAAAGGCTAACAGACGCAGTCGGGATGCCGGAAAGGGGCTGAAAGCCGCAGTCGGGACGCGGGAAAATGGCCGACAGGCGCAGTCAGATTGGAGCAAATAGGATGATTATCCGCGGTTGGATCGCAGGTAACAGACTTGAATCCACCGGAAGGGCGTCGGAAATAGTCTGAGAGCCGCGGTCGGGTCGCAGGTAAAGGCCTAAAAGACGCGGTCGGGACGCGACTGCAGAGGAAAAAGACGCGGTGTACGACAGCCGAAAGGAAATTTTTTTTTAAAAGGAAACCAGAAATTCAAATCTAGGGGAGTCGCCAAAACTATAGCTAGGGTTTTACCCCTAGCTTGTGCAAATGAGCACCTACTAAGGAGAAGGGACTCCTTAGTAGCAGTTCAGTAAATGGAAATTATTAAGCTAACACAGAAATGTAAAACTACTCTAAAACATGTGCATGAAACATAAACAACAAATTTAAATAATGGTTTTTGTATTGATATTACCTCCAATGTGGAGGTTGATGAAGCCCTTGCAATGTCCAAGAGGGTTGCTCCAAGCTCCAATGTGCTCCTTCTCTTTCTCCAATGGTGGAAATGGGCCAAAAGGGGCTCTCAAGGTGAAAGTGGCTCAATGGTGAGCTAGGGTTTCAAGAGAGATTTTGGCAGAGTAAGGGTACTTGTGATTGTGGATGTGAAATAAGGGATCTCCATCACCTATTTATAGTTTTTTGGTGGTGGAGTGCTGACCCATGGTTTTGGGAACCATATGGTTTAGGGCAGCTGTATAGGGTTTTTTCCTCCTTTTCCTCATTATTTTATATTTTTTATTCCCTTTTTAGGGGGTTTTTGCTATTTTAGAGGAATTTTGGATATTTTTGGGGGAAAAAGGGGTTTTTTAGCCGTTTCGAGGCTATTTTGATGGTTTTGTGACCTTTTGGAGGCATTTTAGGCCTTTTGGAGGCTTTTTAGTGGGATTTTTTGGGTTTTTAAGGGAAATATGGTAGGAAAATGGACAAATGAGCCATATAATGTGGTAGATGAGGTAGTGAACACTTTTTGGGTGTTAACAAGGCTGATTGTTTTGTCGATCCTTGCTCCCACTTTGAAGTCATGGTTGCCAATGGGGGCACCTTACGTTGCAAGGGGAAGTGTCACAATGTGCGTATCTCTATCGAAGATTATAACCTGCGCTCTGACATGCTTTCCTTATCCTTAGGCAGATGTGATGTGGTTTTGGGCATTCAATGGTTACGCACACTTGGCCCCATCTTATGGGATTTTTCGGAGCTTTGGATGCAGTTTTCAGTAAATGGGGCACAACACAAATTAATGGGCTTACAACCAGGGTCTCTCTGCATCATCAGTTCACATCGCCTGGAAAAAATCCTTAAGAAGAATTCACATGGTATCATTGCTCAACTCCATTCCCTTCAGATGCACCCATCAATGGTCTTCACTACTTCCTTGGATAGATATGCAGGTGTCTTTGCTAAACCAATGAGCTTTCTGCCTTCAAGAGACCTTTCCGGTAAGAATTTAGTCGCATCTACCTCTCACCAGGAACTGATGGCTATTTTGCATGCTACAAAAGTGGTAGCCATACCTATTAGGGAATTATTTCTGCATCAAGACTGATCTCCGGAGTCTGGAAAATTTTCTGGAACAATGGGTCTCCTCCCCAACACACTTGAAATGGGTTATCCAACTCATGGGTTATCCCTATGCGATCACTTACAAGAAGGGTAAGGACAATATGGTGGTAGATGCTCCTTCTTGCACAATTGTTGACCCAGTTTCTCTTACATCTCTTTCTCTGCTTGTTCCAAATTGGTTGCAATATGTTCAACAGGGCTATCTCTTCTATGAACTCCCTGCTTCTTCATCAACAGGGCACTCTGGTTTCTTCAAAATGTATGACCAGGAATAATGTAACTTCTTTTGGTAGGGACTGAAAATGACAATTGAATAGATGGTGGCTGACTGTGATACTTTCCATGTCAACAAGGGTGAAACGACACTCCTTTCAGGATTGCTCAAACCCTTTCCCATTCCTACACAGCTTTGGCCAACTATTTCTATGGATCACCTAGCAGCGCTCTGGTGGTACAATACCACATCTCAAAGGATACCATATGATGCAGTCTATGGACAGACACCGCCAGTTCTTCTTCCATACACCCTTAGCAGCTCCCCATTTCAGGAAATTGACTCGGTTCTTCGAAATCGCGATCAGATTCTTCTCATTCTGTAGGACAATCTTCAAATGGCCATAATTCGCCTGAAACAACAAGCTGATCAACACCGTTCTGAGCGCATTTTTCGCGCAGCTAATGGGGTTCTTCTTCGTCTACAACCTTCCAAGCAATCCTCCCTGACATTGCAAAGGCGTCAGTGGCCTGAAATGCAACCTAAGGATGCTACAGGGGAACTACTTCTTCAGATTCTGCAGCAATTTCTCCAACCAAAGCTTTGAGGACAAATCTTTTTCTAAGGGAGAGCGGATGTTAGGAACCTGTGTCAAACCTTCTCTTTACTATGTTAGTATATTGTTGTTGCACGCATATGCTTTGTAAGTTGTCCCGTAGTATTTGTTGATCCATAGTTTATATTAGCCCATAGTATTGACCCATAGTATTGGACACATATGCTTTGTAAGTCGTCCCGTAGTATTTGTTGATCTATAGTTTATATTAGCCCATAGTATTAACCCATAGTATTGGACGCATATGCTTTGTAAGTCATCCCATAGTATTATATGTCCCATGGTTTTTACTCATAGTATTGGGCATAGACTTAGTATATAAGTGTGTGTTGAGGTCATTGAAGGCACCGTGAAGTTAATTGTATTGAGCTTGCTCAAAGGAGGTTTCCCCCTCGAAGTGGCCCGTGATCAATATAAAAGTGATTCTGAGTTCTATTATTTCTGATATCTCGTGTATTTGCATTAATTAATTATTGCAGGCTCTTCACAATCTAGGTGCTGCTTCAGTATGGGATCAGGTGTGATCTCTTGGTTTATCATGAAGCAATCCTACGTAGCACTGAGTACAGCTGAGGAAAAGTATGTTGCAGCTTGTTCAGCTAGCTGTGAGGCAGTATGGCTGAGGAAGCTACTGTCTGAGTTATTTGATTTTACAATGGAGGCTGCTGGTATCTTTTGTGACAACCAGAGTTGTGTGAAGCTGTCTGAGAACCCGGTGTTCCACGACAGGTCGAAGCACATAGAGATGAAATATCACTATATCAGGGTTATGGTGCAGAGAGGAGCAGTGAAGCTCTTGTATGTTGCAACGGATGAGTAGATTGCAGATGTGCTGACGATGTTGATGTATATGTAAATTTGGAATGTATTTCATATATATTTATTGTACCCTTATAAGAGATGTGTTATTCCTCTATAAGGAAGTGTCGTCATGTGGATTGATAAGTGTCGCAAGTGTGTGTACTTTTCGATGGGTTATTAGACCACCATGTGTATGGTCGGCCCTGAAATATATATTATATTGTGGATGTATCTAGATAGACAAGTCGGCCCCATAAGGTCAATGGCAAACAGGTTAAGTATAAATAGAGATCAGGAGATCTCTATTTGGATCATTCGAAAAGACACACTTCTCTCACTCAGAAAGTCGCGCACTAGTGAGGAGGAGGATCATCTGCTCTAGGAGACTATCTCAAGTGTATTTTGGTTTTACTTTGGTTGAGCCATTGCTCTCTCTATCTCTGAGGAAGTTGTGGGGTTTTTCACCTTAGGGTTTTCCCCATGGAAACTCTGTGTCTCTTGTCTCTCATGCTTTTGATTTTTGTGATGCTTATTGTGATTGTTATGCATTGATATGCTGTATATGTTATTCTCTCAGTAAATATCCAACAGTATTGTGAATTAATGCTCAAAATTTAACATGTTATCAGAGCTAACCTGAGAAGAAGACATTTTGCAGTGACAAAAACTTGAGTTTCTTGTTTATTGGGATTCTCTCCACAGTTTTTGGAAAAGCAGTATAGTAGATTGACTCTACTCATCAAGGAGAATCTATCTGTCCAATCAGAATTCAATTCTGAGCATTTTCAGATTTGGCCCTAAAAATTAGGGTTTCCACAAAAATAGGAATTTCTGAAATCTGTAGACATAGCTGGAAGTGCCTTGCACAAATCGAAGTTTAGAGATTTGGATCTAGATTTGTGGCTGGGTAGATCTCTGGGAAACTCAAACCCTAATTCAGGGCTCTCCCTAGTGAACCCGGGAGGACAAAAAGTCAAATCTGAAGGGTAAAGCTTTGCTTATCTCAAATTCTAAATACACCAGGCTGATCAGCTCATCAAGGCGCATCTTTATATCCTTTCAGAAAGTTGAAATTCACATTTTGAATTTTTAGGGTTTTTTTGACAAACCCTAATCTGGGACCAGATCCAGTTTTCAGCATTTCAAGTGGTAAGACCTAAATCTTTTATATTTCCAATTGAAGTACTCTTTAAGATGTCTCACCACACCAAGCTTGAGGATAAGCTTGAAGGGGCTGATAACTTCCGAGCTTGGAAGTATAGGATTGGGTTAATCCTGGAAGAGAATGAGTTGGACTCATATATAAAAGAAGACATCCCTATCCCAGAGGATGAAGAGGCCAAGGTATTGCATAAGAAGAACTTGGTCAAGGAAAAGAGAATCATTGTTGATTCTATCAAAGACCATCTCATACCCCATGTGTCTTCTCTAAAGACACCCAAGGCTATGTTTGACTCTTTGACCAAGCTATTTGAAGGAAAGAACATAAATCAGAAGATGACCCCGCGGAATCAATTGAAAGGGGTCAAGATGTCGAATGGAGAAACCATTCAATCCTATTTCTCCAAGGTCTCTCAGATCAAGGAACAACTTGAAGCTGTAGATGAAATGGTGGAGAATGGTGAAATTGTTATGACTACTTTGAATGGCCTACCTAGGTCATGGGACTCTTTTATCCAGGGGATTTGTGCCAGAAAGAAGCTAATCTCCTTCAGTAGATTATGGGAGGAATGTTCTCAAGAAGAAGCAAGGCTTGTGGCAAGAGAAGAGAAGATGGGAAATGAAGATCAAGCTCTCACAGCTCACACTAAGAAGGGCAAGTTCAAGAGGGAGCCATCCCATCACAAGAAGAAATCTTCTCATCATTTTCACAAAGACAAGAAAGATCTAAGGTGTTTTACTTGTAATGAGAAGGGTCACTTTGCTTCAGAATGTCCCAAGAACAAAAGGGACAAACACAACAAAAACAACTCCAGCAAGAAGAAGAAGGGTAACAAAAGAAGGTACCATGCTCATGCTGCCAAAGATGATGAACCTCCAAAGAAGAAGGATAGGGCAGAAAGTGATGATAGTAATGATGACTCATCAAGTGAAGAAGAGTATGTTCTAATCTCTTCTCTCACAGGTACTATCTCTCATGGTTGTAATGATTGGTTAATTGACAGTGGGGCTTCCAAACACATGACTGGGTTTAAGGAATCTTTTGTGAATCTATCTGAACATGAATCACCCCATAAGGTGAAACTTGGGGATGATTATCAATACCCAATCAAAGGAAATGGTGAAGCCTCCTACAACCTAGATTTTGGAAAATCTTCGAAGATGAAAGAAGTCCTTTATGTACCTGGGCTCAAGAAGAACTTACTCTCCATCTCTGCATTAGATGCAAAAGGTATGAGGGTTGCATTTGTGGATGGCCAAGTCCTAATGTGGCCAAAGGGAAAGACCATAGATGATGTAGTAGTGATTGGAGAGCAAGAGGGAGCTTTGTATAAATTAAAAGGACAACCTAAACATGCCATGGTGTATGAATCCATGGAGCCAAGTGAACTTTGGCATAGAAGACTTGCTCATATGCACTATAGGTCACTTCCAATTGCAAGTAAGGCTGTAGAGGGTCTTCCTGAAATCAAGACCAAACATGAAGGTGTTTTCAAAGGATGTGCAAAAGGTAAGAATATTAAGAAGGCTTTCCCAAGCAGTGAAAGCAAGGCAAAAGATATCCTGGAAATCATCCACTCAGATGTATGTGGTCCTATGTCATCCAGTTCTCTAAGTGGGTATGATTACTATGTCTCATTTATTGATGACTTCTCCAGGAAGACTTGGGTATACTTATTGAAGAACAAAGATGAGGTGTTTGATAAGTTCAAGGAATTCAAAACCTTGATGGAGAATCAAACTGACAAGAAGATCAAAACATTCAGATCCGACAATGGTGGAGAATTCACCTTAGGTGACTTCAAGAAGCTTTGTAGTGATTCAGGGATTAAGAGGGAGTTGACTGCTCCTTATAATCCTCAACAGAATGGAGTTACAAAAAGGAAGAACATAACAATCATGGAAGCAGCAAGGGCAATGCTGCATGACCAGGATCTACCTATGCATCTATGGGCAGAAGCAGCTAGAACAATTGTATATGTGCAGAACAAAACGCCCCACGAGATATTGGACAAAAAGTCACCAGAAGAGGTCTTTTCTGGTAAGAAACCTGAAGTCAGTCATATCAAAATATTTGGTTGTCCAGTATACACTCATGTCCCAAAGGAAAAGAGGACCAAACTAGATCCTTCAAGAAATAAGGGTATCTTTGCGGGTTACAGTGAAAGCTCGAAGGCTTACGGAATATACTTTCCAGGGTTCAAGAATATTGATGTCAGCAGGGATGTAACATTTGATGAAAACTCAGCATTCATCAAATCAAGGAAGGCACCTATCGAAGTTTATGAAGAACCTAAGGAAACTAGATTTCAAGACACTACCATGACAGAAGCAATTCCAAAAGTTGTTCGTGAGTTTGAAGATCTGCAAGAACCTGTAGATCCATCCCATGAGGATAACTCTCACAAGAGGAAACTTGCATGGGCTAGAGAGCTCATTCAAGATGCAGAAAGATTTGGCATTCCAGAAGAAGAACATAGAGCAAAGAAGAGAACCAGATCACATACCGTCTATGTTGCTTTACTCTGTGACATTATGAACAAAGAAACTTCCAGTTATGAAGAAGCAGCGGAAAAGAAAGAATGGAAGGATGCCATGGTTGAGGAATACCAATCAATAATGAAGAATGATGTTTGGGATGTTGTCCCAAGACCTAAAGAGAAGTCTGTTGTGACTTCCAAATGGATCTACAAAATCAAGCATGCTGCTGATGGCAGTGTAGAGAAATACAAAGCAAGATTCGTAGCTCGTGGCTTCTCTCAGAAAGAGGGAATAGATTATGAAGAAACTTTTGCACCTGTAGCCTGGCATACTTCCATCAGAACAGTACTTGCCCTGGCTGCAGCAATGAAATGGAAAATACACCAGATGGATGTCAAGACTGCTTTCTTGAATGGTGTAGTTGAAGAGGAAGTATATGTGGAGCAGCCACTCGGTTTTGAAATACATGACAGGGAGTCATATGTGTGTAGATTGAAGAAAGCTTTGTATGGCTTGAAACAAGCTCCTAGAACCTGGTATGGTAGGATGGACAGTTTCCTATATAGTTTGGGCCTTACCAAGAGTAAAGCGGATTCCAACCTCTACTACAAGGTTGAGGAAGGGAATCCTGTGATTCTACTCCTGTATGTGGATGACTTATTTGTAACAGGAGATGACAGACTGATTGCAGATACTAAGAGGAATCTTGCTACTGAGTTCGATATGAAAGATTTGGGAATGATGCATTATTTCCTAGGTATGGTGGTATGGCAGAATTCAGGTGGGATCTTCCTTGGTCAAGGGAAGTACACAGTAGATATCCTAAAGAGATTCAGGATGATGGATTGCAAGGCCATGGCCACACCTATGGCATCGAATCTGAAGCTTCTATGTGATGCTTCATTTGAGCCAATTGATGTCTCTATGTATCATCAGATGATTGGGTCCTTGATGTACCTGACGAACATGAGACCAGATATTTGCTTTGCTGTGAACACATTGAGCCAGTTCCTAACGGATCCGAGGAGTGTTCACCTGGTTGCTGTAAAGCATGTTCTGAGGTACCTAAAGGGTACAGTGGATTATGGGCTCAAGTATGAAGCGAATCAAAAGTTTAACCTGCAGGGTTATGTTGATTCAGATTGGACTAGTAGTGCTGCAGATAGGAAGAGCACATCTGGGTGCTGCTTCAGTATGGGATCAAGTGTGATCTCTTGGTTCAGCAGGAAGCAGTCCTACATAGCACTAAGTACAGCTGAGGCAGAGTATGTTGCGGCCTGTTTAGCTTGTTGTGAGGCAGTATGGCTACGGAAGCTACTGTCTGAGTTATTTGATCTCCCATTGGATCCTACTGGTATATTCTGCGATAGCCAGAGTTGTGTGAAGCTGTCTGATAACCCAGTGTATCATGACAGGTCAAAACACATAGAGATCAAATATCACTATATCAGGGATATGGTGCAGAGAGGAGCTGTGAAGCTCCTGTATGTTGTGACGGACGATCAGATTGCAGATGTGCTGATGAAGCAACTAGCCAGGGTGAAGTTCGAGTACTTCAGGGAGAGGCTTGGTGTTCTTCAGATCGATGACACTTCGAGGAAGAAGTGATGGACACATTTGCTGAACCCATTCCAAGCATGTTGGAAGGAGGATCCTTCACATGGCTGTGGATGTAAGCACTGGATGATGAGTATGAGGACGATGCTCTAGTTACTGCTCTGTATATGCATCATGTTGAATGTTGGATATGATCAGTTGGATCATTTATATTTGTATGTATGTATGCATCGTGTTGATGATGGATATGATCTGTTGGATCATTTATATTTGTATGTATGTACGCATCGTGTTGATGCTGGATATGATCAGTTGGATCATTTATGTATGTATGCATCATGTTGGATGTTGGATATGATCAGTTGGATCATTTGTATGTATATGCATCATGTTGGATGCTTGGACCATGTATCTGTATATGTATCAGGTGGATACATTGTATGATTAGGTAGATCATGTATATTGATATGTATCAGGTATGATCAGGTGGATCATGTATTTGTATTTGTATCAGGTGGATACAATGTATGATCAGGTGGATCATGTATGATGCTATGTATCAGGTAGATACTTGGTATGCAATAGGTGGATGCATTGTATGATCAGGATGATCATGATGATGAGCTTCAGGATGTTGCTCCAGATGATATGTACCAGGATGGTACAGTTATGATGATCAGTATGATCATGTGCATCAGGATGATGCCTCGTGCGATGATGATCCGTTGGATCATGAGTATCAGGTTAATGCTTGGAGGTCAGAGATGATATGTGGTAGGTTGTGCAAATAGCATGTAATCAGTCCTGGGAGATCTTGCAGGTCGTGCTGCGGCGCATAAATGTTCCTCAGGTACTCTTTCCGGTATTGCTATGTACTATGTAATCAGTCCTCAGATATCTGATAGGTTGAGCTATGTGCTCGTAATCAGTCCTGGGATGAGGTATTACTACAGAGACATGTAATCAGTCCTGGAGATCCAAGAGGTTGAGCTGTGTGCTCATAATTAGTCCTGGGATGTTGTTTAGAGATCTTTCCAGTCGTGCTGCGGCACATAAATGTTCCTAGGATGCTCTTTAAAGGTTTTGTCTATCCACATGTAATCAGTCCTGGAGATCCGAGAGGTTGAGCTGTGTGCTCGTAATAAGTCTTGGGATGCTCTTTAGAGATCTTGCCGGTCGTGTTGTGGCACATAAATGTTCCTGGGATGCTCTTTAAAGGTATTATGGAGGAGATGCATGTAATCAGTCCTAGGAGATCTTGCCAGTCGTGCTTAGGCACATAAATGTTCCTGGGATACTCTTTCCGGTATTGCATCCGCACCTAAAATTAGTCCTGAGAGGCCACCTCTGTCAGACCGTTCACACAGATGATGAAGACCTGCAGGTGGTGGGCCTACATCCAGTATGAAAAAGGACTGGCTATGTAGAACTTCCTATGACGAGTAGAGTCAGAGATTGGTTGAGATAACAGCAGCAATGATGATGATTATGACGATGACCCCGAGAAGAATACTTGTCTAGCAGAACTGTGTCGAGAAATACCTTCCTAGTTACGAGGGAGTGTTGATGTATATGTAACTTCAGAATGTATTTCATCTATGTATTTCATATAAATTTATTGTACCCTTATAAGAGATGTGTTATTCCTCTATAAGGAAGTGTCGTCATGTGGATTGACAAGTGTCACAAGTGTGTGTACTTACCGATGGGTTATTAGACCACCATGTGTGGGGTCGGCCCTGAAATATATATTATATTGTGGATGTATCTAGATAGACAAGTCGGCCCCATAAGGTCACTGGGAAAATAGGTTAAGTATAAATAGAGATCAGGAGATCTCTATTTGGATCATTTGGAAAGACACACTTCTCTCACTCAGAAAGTGGCGCACTAGCGAGGAGGAGGATCATCTGCTCTAGGAGACTATCTCAAGTGTATTTTGGTTATACTTTGGTTGAGCCATTGCTCTCTCTATCTCTGAGGAAGCTGTGGGGTTTTTCACCTTAGGGTTTTCCCGACGGAAACTCTGTGTCTCTTATATCTCATGCTTTTGATTCTTGTGATGCTTGTGATGCTTATTGTTATTGTTATGCATTGATATACTGTATATGTTATTCTCTAAGTAAATATCCAAGAGTATTGTGAATTAATGCTAAAAATTTAACAGACGAAGCCACTAGCCAGAGTGAAGTTCGAGTACTTCAGAGAGAGGCTTGGTTTTCTTCAGATTGATGACACTTCGAGCAAGAAGTGATGGACACATTTGCTAGAGCCATTCCAAGCATGGTGAGAGGAGGATCCTTCCCATGGCTGTGGATGTAAGCGCTGGATGATGAGCATCAGGACGATGCTCCAGTTACTATTCTGTATATGCATCATGTTGGATGCTTGTTATGATCACTTGGATCATGTATTTGTATATGCATCATGTTGGATGCTTGTTATTATCAGTTGTACCATGTATTTGTATATGCATCATGTTGGATGCTTGTTATGATCAGTTGGATCATGTATTTGTATATGCATCATGTGGGATGCTTGTTATGATCAGTTGGATCATGTATATGTATATGCATCATGTTGGATGCTGGATATGATCAGGTAGATAATTTATTTTTGTATGTATCAGGTAGATACATTGTATGATCAGGTAGATCATGTATGATGATATGTATTAGGTGGATACATTCTATGATCAAGTGGATCATGTTTTTGATATGTATCAGGTAGATACTGTATATGCATCAGATGGATGCATTGTATGATTAGGATGATCATGGATGATGAGATTCAGGATGTTTCTCTAGATGATATGCATCAGGATGATGCAGTGACGATGATCAGGATGATCATGCGATGATGACATGCATCAGGACGATGCAGTGATGATGATCAAGATGATCATGTACATCAGAATGATGTATGGTGATTATCAGGTTGATACTCTATGGTTGTGGAAAGGTTGTGCTTGAGAGGACATGTAAGTCCTGGGAGATCCGATAGGTTGGGATGTGTGCCCGTAATAAGTCCTAGGATGCTCTTTCAAGGGTTTGCCGTGTGACCACATGTAAGTCCTGAGAGATCTGATAGGTTGTGCTGTGTGCCCGTAGCAAGTCTTGGGATGCTCTTTCGAGGGTTTGTGGTGGTGACTACATGTAAGCCTTGGGAGATCCGATAGGTTGGGCTGTGTGCCCGTAATAAGTCTTGGGATGCTCTTTCGAAGGTTTGTAGTGATGACTACATGTAAGTCCTGGGAGATCCGATAGGTTGGGCTATGTGCCCGTAATAAGTCCTGGGATGCTCTTTCAAGGGTTTGTAGTGGAGATCACATGTAAGTCCTGGGAGATCCGATGGGCTGGGCTGTGTTCCCATAATAAGTCATGGGATGCTCTTTCGAGACTTTGTGATGAAGGTCACATATAAGACCTGGGAGATCCGATAGGTTGGGCCATGTTCCTGTAATCAGTCTTAGGATGCTCTTGCGAGGGTTTGTGACACACGTAATAAGTCCCGAGGATTCCACAGTATGGCTAGTGATGATGAAGACCTGCAGGTGGTGGGCCTAAATCCAGTATGAAAAAGGACTGGCTCTATAGAACTTACTATGATGAGTAGATTGGAGATTGAGATAGCAGTAGTAGTGACGATGACGATGACTCGATGATGATGATTCGATGACGATGAACCAGAGAAGAAGACTTGTGCTAGCAGATCTGTGTCGAGAAATACCTTCCTAGTTAAGAGGGAGTGTTGATGTATATGTAACTTCGGAATGAATTTCACCTATGTATATTGTACTCCTATAGAGATGTTATTATTCCTCTATATGGAAGTGTCATCATTTGTATTGACAAGTGTCGTAAGTGTCGTAACTTGCAGTGATGGGTTATTAGATTGAGTTAGACAAGTCGGCCCTGTTAGTTTATTGGGAAGGACAGGACAAGTATAAATAGAGATCAGGATATCTCTATTTGATCATCTCATTAGTCACTCTTCCATCACTCGAAAAGTGGTGCACATGTGAGGAGGAGGATCAACTGCTAGGAGAAGACTATCTCTTGTACTTTGGTTGTATCATTGCTCTTTCTATCTCTGAGGAAGTTGTGGGGTTTTTCACATTTATGGTTTTCGCCAGTGAAACTCTGCGTGTCTATTATCTCATTGTTATATCTCTATATTTCACAGTGTCGCATCTCCATCACAAAACGAGTTGACGACACTTTCCCTACTGTTTTAAACCATCCAGAAGAGACAGATGATGAGTCAACCTTGAAGGTTAATCTACCCTGACAAGTTTTGACCCACCTTAGACTTTATCCACACACACTACCGCGCCTTGCTAACTTATCAAAACGCGGTACTAGAAACTACCGCGCTATGCTCTTTCCCCAAGACGCGGTAGTGCCGCATTCTGCAGTCTTTGCAGAACGCGGTACTCTTTTAATAGCCTTTTTCCCTTGGCTTGTGGGATTTTGGATTTTTGAAGATAATGGAAGATTGGGGTCCTTGATTCGATCTCAACTCATCTCCTTCGATTAGAAACCTTGATCCACTTGTCTCTCCTTAGATCCACCCATCTCTCTTGTTGGTTAACCTCACCATTCACTATAAAAGAGAGGCATTCCATTGGGAAAGGGGAGGACTCTTGAGAGTACCAAACTTATGGTCTTGCAGCATTATGGAGATAGCTAGAGGAGAAGACACTTGAAGCTGAAGGATTGGCTTGGACATCAAGCACCTTTTGTAAGTATTCTTCAAGTTGTAATGGAATAACTTGTCTTGTTTTCCCAAATCATTTGTGTTAATCTTGTTTTAATGATATGATTTGTATCTTTCATAAGATTTAGATTCTAACTCATGTTTCAGGTTGCTAGAGAATAGTGCATTCTTGTGTCTTGGTTCCATTTTGATAGGTTCATTTGTGAGGGCTTGGAGATTGGAGCAAATACCAAAAACAAGCGTCTGGATAGAAGGTTAGTCAAAATTCTTCTACTCTTTCTAGCATTTTAATATTGAGATATTTGTTAGATCTAGGGATTCAAGGTAGCATTTGTTTTGACTTGTTTCTTGCTTTAGAGTTAGTTTAAAGTCTGCTTTAAAGTTGAGAGAGTTTTGGCTTATCCGTAAGACAAAATTCTACATAACAAGAATGGCGACTCCGCTGGGTTTGATTACTGCTTGATTGATTCAGTTCACTGTCACTCATCTGCTGATTGTGATTTGTTTTATTGCACTTCAAACCAATTTGAATCTTGGTCCTTTTAGACCTTTATTCACTCCTCCTTGCAGTATTTATCTCCCTGTTTGATCACTGAGTCCCCTGGGTTAGAAACAATCCTGAAAAAATTTTCTTCTCAAGTTGCGCTTTTTCCTTCCCTTGCCACAGTACCGCGCCCTCAGAACTACTTCCAGCGCGGTAGTACCGTGCTCTCTGCCTTAGTACCAGAGCGGTACTGTCACAGTGCCGCGCCTCAGCCAGACCATCACCCGCAGTAGTGTCTGCAAGTGTTTAAATTTTTTATCTTTGCTTGGTTTCCTGAGTTTCTCTCTACCTTAGGTAGTCTTTACTGTTGCTTGTTAGCATCCTGGTTAATTTCCAGTCTGTATGGTGTGCTTATTACCCAGTTTGTGAGCTTGATTGTTTATTGAATTAGTGGCACTTTTGACATATGGCTCATTTTTCTAGTTTGATTGCATTGACTTGATTTTTTTCACCACAACCAACTCAACACCACTGTTCTCTGTTACTAAATACTGTAGTTTTTACAGTCATATTATCATTATCATTTTCAGTAAATTAAAAAGATCATTAGTTGAGAGCAATTTTGTTGTTTAAATTGAAAAAGTCTAGTGGTATTTTGCATAGGGAAATGAACCATTGATTTTGCCACAGAAATTCTCATTGTAGAAGCATTGTAGATTGTAAAATCAGTGCATTGAAAAGAGTGTTTACTTCAGTTTGGATTTGTTTATAAATCGAAAAGAAAAGAAAAATCTTTTACTTTGATTGCTTGTGAAAATTTTCATGCATATTTGATCGAAGAACCTCTATCTTTACCTTAGCTAGATTTCATCGAAGACAAAGGCTTATTTGTGATTCATTCTCATTTGCATGGTTTGAGTCGTCATAACACCATCAAGTTTCACGTCCACTACCCGATTGAGTAAGACAGCCACTAAAATTAATCACCCTAATCAAACCAATTTTAACCTCACTTGAGGAAATCAAAAGAATTTGGTAGTTAGGTAGGACACCGGGGATAGGCATCAAAATAATTCCCCCTTGTCGCTTTCATCTGAGACATATTCGTTGTCTTTAGGGAACTAAAATCCTCTAGTACTTATTGACACGGTCACAGCTAGTTTGTGGAGGAGCCTCCTGACTGTTTCCAACTTTCAGGGGTTAAACAGCCGCGAGATTGAGAACCGGACGGACTCTGTGGAATACCGCACTCCACTTAGCCCTAAGGCAACATCGATCGCTGTCTTCTTCGGAAGGCTGAAGTGCCCAAAACCTTTTTCGACGTGTCATGAAAGAGGTGGCTTAGTATCTATTCTACTAGGGCTCTTTTACCCAGGATCCCTTTCGGTAGAGGGATATCCTTCTTATATCGGTCTCTCATGTTGTATTGTTCGATTTGGATTTCATCACCTTGCGAAGGATACAGCCTGTTGAGGTCTCCAGCTCTTAGTTAGGAGTTTGCTTGCTATCTCATCTTTGTAGAGGGTCATTTTTTCTTTATAGGGACTGCTTGTTGGCATTCTGGCCATTTTTGTTGATCAGCTCGCTTATTGAGACACCGGTCTCAGTATAGATTTTAGAGCTTGCTTTTTTGGCCTGTGAGCCTTGATTTTCTAGCTCCTCTTCTGCACACTCGGCTGCATTAGAGTTTTTTGAGTTCTTTGTTTACGATACTGCCCCTGATTTTCATTTTCCTGTCATCATGTCAGATCTACCACGAAGATCACGAAGACAACAGGGCCAAATCCCTCCACCACCACCACCGCCACGGACTACTGGTCCGCCTGCATCACGCATTCCTGCTCCTCTTGGCCGCGGTGCTGGTCGAGGGAACATTCCACCGCCGATACGTACAACAGTTTCAGTTCCACCCGTAACTGCCACTCACAGTACAGTCTCAGAATTTGCAACCATTAGCATATCTGAGACCTCCACTGTCACTTCACCCACTGTCATTCCAGATTTATCTGTCACAGTGGACACAGTTACCGCAACTGAACCTAGTACAACCCAAAGTACTAGACCTGAGGTCATCCTTCTACCGGATGTCAGCACTTCCCGTCCATCAGACACTCTTCACAATGATACAGACGGATCTATTGGCACCATAGAAGGGTCCGACCAGGACATACCTGGCTTGATTTCAGTCCCAGGCGGGTACGTTGAAATCATTGAAGATACTCGACTTCCTGACACACCCTTTGAACCTGATTATGGTTTCATCACTTCCCAGTCGGATCTTCCACCTGTTATCACTACGTCACCCAGTGTTCATCCTCAGGAGACAAGTTCTTCTAGCAACGTACCTCGTACTACAGCTCTACCCAACCTCCCTCTGGGACATGAAATCATGGCTTCTATCCAGTCTAGTATGGTTAGCCTAGTGAACTCTCAGTTAGCATCGGCACGGTTTAGATGCAGCACAGAGCAAATGCTCTCGTCAGCCTCTCGATATCCCCCTGGCACTCGTCCTTCTGACTATAGGGATCCCAACATCCCGTCTAGCACGGAGTTTCGACACTCCTTTGCAGACGGCACAGGTCCTTCGGATGTTACCATACCTAGGTTCCTGCCGGATCCCCAAAACCTTTTCCAGGACATGAAATCGGACCCAGTTTTCGAGGGTCCTCCCACCATTGAACATGTCATGGACGACGCTAATACACCTGGGCTAAATTCCCCGCATTTGCTGTCATCACCTATATTTGGTGCACATTCAATGAGGGATAACCCAGTTTTTTCCCCGTCCTCACCTGTTCGATATGGACGACCCCCTCCGCAAATAGGTACTTTTGGTGCCGTTGGCCAATCCACGTTATCATATTTGACCAGCGGCGGAAGAACGCTTAGTCACACTGCTGGATCTTCCGGTTGGACCGGAGGATCACCCTCAGCCACCATTTACACTATCTCAGGAGGTGGACAACTGACTACAGTGGTCCCCAACTCTAACTACCAAATCCCCCCTGGTGGGCCATCAACCCAACCAGTTGGTGGACAATCTTTTGTTGGGAACCCTGTTCCGAGTCAACAACCTCCAACTGGTGGGCCATCAACCCAACCAGTTGGAGGACAACCTTTTGCTGGGAACCCACTTCCCAGTCAACAGCCTCCTCATATAGGGCCATCCAACCTAACTGCTGGCGGACAACCTATTGGCTCGATCCAAAAAGCTTCCCAACCAACAGCGTCTACTCAGTTCGGTATGTACAATCCACCTGGCAGTGGGCAACTTTATTCCGGTGTTCCAACTGGGCCTTACTCTCAACAACCCCTGTCAGGCATGCTTCCTTCTTGGGATCATCAAATCCCACAGAGTGGGGGGTACTCACTTTTTGGAAACTGGAACCAAGATGGGGGGCAATCTCAGATTTCCCCCAACTTGAATTCTGGCTTCCCTTACCCTTCAGCTGCTACAACTCCATGGAACCCATCACTTCAATTTCCACTCACTCCTCAAGTAGGAACGAGCCTTCCATGGACACCACCGTCGCAGCCACCCTCCAACCCTGCTATGGGAAATCCTCCACTCGCACAGTATAGTGGTAACATCCCTGGAACACAACAATTCCAAGGAACTTTTCCCCAACAAGGAACAGCAACCATTCCTGGGTATCAACAGCCTCAGGGTACTATACCCACTCAGCAGAACACTCACCAACCGGTTGCTTACAATCAACCGGTTAACCAGATGGCTTACCATCAACAGAATTTCCAGCAGTATCCCGCGGGAAACTCATATGGGTATAACACACAGTAGTATGCCATGCAGGGCCCTCCAGGGTTCTCAGCACCACATGGTTATTACTCATTCCCGTAGACCAACCGTCAACTTCCCTTTTTGGCCACACTTGATCTACCTGATTTGTCGAGGCTTATCAATGATCCTATATGGCATGAACCTCACTGGCCACCTATTCCATCCAAACTACCATCGAACATTCCTAAGTTCGATGCCAAGCCCGGGGAAGACCCCAAGAACCACGTGATGACCTTCCATCTTTGGTGTTCATCCAACTCCTTGATGGATGATTCCATCCGACTTCGGCTCTTCCAACGCACGCTCATCGGAACGGCAGCAAAATGGTATATCGAGCTGCCACAACACTCTTTTCATGATTTCAACACTTTGGCTATGCAGTTTCTGACACATTTCCAGCTCCCCATCCGGTATGAGACTGGAACAGAACTGCTAACTTCACTGCGTCAAACCACTTCTACACATATTTCGGATCACATCCATGAGTGGCGAAGACGCTGTAGGCTAATAAAGGCACCTATTCCGGATCAACTACTTGCTGATTGGTTTACAAAATCCTTTTTGCCTCCCATAGCCAGAGATATTGCTATGCGCGGACCGGTTACAGAAGAACAAGCCATCTCGGCAGCACAATACATGGATTTGGTATATACTCAATCTGGTACTTTACATGAACTTCTTCCACATGCCTCCCGCATTCACACTGATCCAACAAAGCCTACCACTGAACCACCCATTGATGGTATTGTTGGTTCAGTCAAGGCTCAGCCTGCTACCAACTCGATGGGACAACAAGCTTCTGCTTCCCCCGCTTTTACCCAGGCCGCTTCAAAAGCTTCCACTTCGCCTACTGTCTCCTCCGAAGTAAATGCAGTCCAATCTACGTCACAACCATCCGGAGGAAAGAAGAAAAACAATCGTGGCAAAACCAAAAAGAACCAGCAGGAGAACCACAAGCCACAACCTACCCAGAATGACCAGAAACCACGTCGGAAAGCTAAGTTTCCCTGCTTGATTTGTCAAGATGATCATTATACGCGTGACTGTCCCTACAAGGACAAGGTCAACAAGTTCGTTAAAGGATCCTCTCGCCCGACAGTGCTAACTGACCCTTTCCCCCAACAGCAACAGCAAATGGTTGCCCAAGAATCCCCACAAGGGGGTAACTCGACCAATCCTTCCCGTGGAGAAACGTCCACAAACCATGAAATCCTAATGACAAGTAATGAGGAGATTAATATCACCACTCGTTCAAAGACGTATGACAATCCTCCAAGCTCAAAGAAACAATCGGAGATAGCCAAAGGAAAATCTCATGTTCAAGATCCGATTCCTATTCGCCCCCCTAACGGTCATCTCCATATCGAGAGACCACTCATGGACACAGTGCTACGCCCACCCAAGGGCACCATACGAAAGGCGACATTCAATCCGAATGCGCGAGCTGCCCAAAACTACAACATTGTTGAGGATTTGGCTCAAGCACCTTGCGCTATGTCGACTCTCGAGGTTCTCCAACACTGCCCCATGCAGCGTAGAACCCTACTTTCAGCACTGGGGGCACTGGACCCAGATACTTCAAACTCCATCATGTTTAACTTGGAGCACGCTAAACCTAGGCTTTCTCACCAGTTAGCCTTCCAGGTGCATACAAAAATCCGTGGAAATGTCATCCACCGCACTGTGTTAGATGAAGGTGCTTCCACGTAGATTATGTCTTTGAACTGCTGGAGAGCCTTAGGCTCACCCGAGGTCACAACTTCTCCCACTACTCTCAGGGCGTTTGATGGACATGGTTTTCAACCATATGGACTCATTCCCTCAATCGGTGTTGAACTGGGGGGCAAAACAGTATCCGTACACATCGAAGTCGTAGATGAACTTTTGGATTACAATCTCCTACTTGGTCGGAACTGGTTCTATGCCATGACCGCCATAGCATCTACAGTATTCCGGATTGTACAATTTCCTCATGAAGGGAAAATTGTCACTATTGATCAACTGGATTACTGTATCCCAGACTCCCATCCGAACTCCACCAATACCGTCCCGTTATTGGATCAACCTTGGTACTGGTTCCAAGACATAGGTGTTGGTCTCATGAAGGATTCTTCCCTCATTGGAGTTTTTCCAGAGCTGGGAACCCATCTTCAACCAGTCAACATGATTTCATCGCATGTCACCCCTTCCGGTGATTCATGGGTGATTCCGAGTCCTACTCAGATCCAAGGCTATGGCAAATCCATGCCTTTGAACAGAAGCCTTGCAGCATATGACGCGATCCAATCAGCCACAGATTGGGTCGACTGTCCTACTGATCACACAGTGGCGCAACTCTCGACTGAAACTCATCCACACCCACCATTTTTTGATCCTCTCAACTTGATTTTTCCCATTGACGAATCAATCATAGAGGTTATGTGCGGTGATGAGCCACCTTGGGGAGATTTTCATCATCGATCGTCATTCCCCACCATTCAGTCACTTGATCCTGACACCAAATCCAGCGCTTCACTTGGGATGGTTCAAACCAAGTTCCCCACTTCCCTCGACGAGGTATTTTCCGAAGGAAACTTGGCCAATCTTATGGCAACCACTCCCATCGATATTTTAGTGAAGCCTGGTATCGTGGAAAATGTACACATTGGAAAAACATGTACTCCTCTCGAAACGGAGTTCTATAGTGCCTACTTTAAAACTTTCCGCGATGTTTTTGCTTGGAGTTATGAAGAGATGCTAGGGATTGATCCGTAGATTGTGGTCCACGAAATTCCAACTTTCCCTGGCGCTCGACCTGTTCGGCAAAAGCTTCGACCCGTTCATCCTCGTAAGGCAGCCGCCATTAAAGCAGAAGTTGAAAAACTTTTGCGTGCTGGTTTTATCTATCCTGTCCCATTGACAAAATGGGTATCCAACATCGTTCTCGTAGCCAAGAAACAGGGAACGATTAGAGTCTGTGTTGATTACCGTGATTTGAACAAGGCTTGTCCCAAGGACAACTACCCAACTCCGTTTATCGACCAGATCATCGATAACTGTGCCAGAAGTGTTATGTTTTCATTTATGGATGGCTTCTTTGGCTATAATCAGATCGATATCCTCCCAGTCGACCAGCACAAAACGGCCTTTATCTTCCCTTGGTGGATCTTTGCATATCGAAAATTACCTTTTGGCCTGAAAAATGCCGAGGCAACTTTCCAACGGGCGATGTCCTACGCATTCCATGACATCAAACATATCGTAGAGCCATATCTTTATGATCTTCCCGCTCATTCTCGGACTCGGGAAGACCATCCAGACCACTTGAGTTCCATTTTCGAAAGGTGCCGGCGCTACAATATACGTTTGAACCCGCATAAGTGCGTCTTCTGTGTAGAAGCCGAAAAACTGTTGGGCTTCATAGTCTCCAAAGACGGGATACGTCTAGATCCCGCAAAGGTAGCAGCCATCATAGCCCTGCCTTCACCTACCAATATTCCAGAACTTCAATGTTTGCAAGGGCATGCAAACTTTCTACACCGTTTTATCTGCAATCTGTCCGAGATAACAAAAGGCTACATGCGGCTTCTCAAGAAGAATGTTCCCTTCATATGGGATAAGGAATCCCAACGCTCCTTTGACAATTTAAAGGCGGCCTTAACCAAAGATCCTGTGATTCAACCCCCCAATTACACACAGGACTACATCCTTTATCTCGCAGCCTCGATTTCCACCATTGGTATGGTGTTAGTCCAAGAAGACCATAACGGCATAGAACATGTGGTGTACTATCTCAGCAAGAGTCTTCTTGACTCTGAAACTCGCTACTCACATGTTGAAAAGCTGGCTCTGGCAATAGTATTTGCTGTCCAGAGATTCCGTCACTACATCTTACTCCACCGGACAACCGTCATCGCCGATTTCAATCCAATGTACTATATCCTCACATGACAAGTGCTTGGGGGCAAGTACTCCCGTTGGATTGTCATCCTCCAAGAGTTTGACTTGGAATTTGTCAAAGCCAAGTCTAAGAAATCTCTGGTCTTTGCTGAGTTAATTTGTAACCTTCCCCGTGCTACTGAGCAATCCGAGCCCATTGATTCTCTTCCCGATGAATCATTGTTCCTCATTAGCACGTCTGATCCGTGGTATGGGGATATTCTCTTATATCTCCAAACCCAACGCTTCCGTCCCGATCTCACCCGCGATGAACGGCGACGTATCAGACATCACGCAAAATACTACCTTATAGTGAACGATACTCTGTATCGACGTGGTGTCGACACTATCCTTCGACGCTGTTTGACTTTAGATGAGGCGGGACGCGTTCTCAACGACTGCCACGCTGGAGCATGTGGTGGTCATCTCTCTGGGATGGCTACGGCCCAGAAAATACTGTGAGCAGGATGCTTCTGGCCCTCAATTTTCAAAGACTGCATTGAAACAGTCAAGAAGTGTCCGCCATGTCAATTCTTTCATAGCAAAGCACGCTCGCATCCTGCTCCACTCCATCCTGTCATTTCCATCGGCCACTTTTCCAAATGGGGCATCGATTTTATGCACTGTAAGCCCACTTCAGCCGGGGGGCATAGCTATGTCATAGTAGCTGTCGACTATTTTACAAAATGGGCTGAAGCGATGCCTACATATGCTGAAGACGGCAGAACAGCAGCGCAGTTCATATTCAATCATATCATAGCTAGATTCGGTGTCCCACAGTCTATTGTGACCGATCATGGTTCCCATTTCAGGAATCATATGATCGAAGAACTAAGTGCCAAACTGGGTTTTCGCCACGAAAACTCAACCCCGTATTACCCACAAGCTAATGGCCAAGTTGAAGCCATTAATAAAGTCCTGAAACGAATGATTCAGCGCATTGAGGGTACCCAAAAATCCAATTGGCACTCAGCTCTGTTCTCAGCACTGTGGGCATACCGAACCTCAGTGAAAAGTGATACTGGGTTTACACCATTTCAACTGGTGTACGGCCTAGAAGCCATTCTCCCGATTGAATGTGAAATTCCATCACTCAAGATAGCCATAGAGCTACTTCCACACACTACTTCCGAAGAAGAACGGTTTCTATACCTAGCCAAGCTAGATGAAACCCGCCGCGACGCCGCTTTGGCTAATGAAGCTCACAAAAAACGCGTCAAAGCTCAATACGACAAATCCGTTCAACCTCGGATCTTCAATGAGGGTGACCTCGTGCTCACATATGATCAGATGCATGATAAGCTTGGAAAAGGTAAACTTGAATCTATGTGGTACGACCCCTTCATTGTAAAACGTGTCTTAGAAAAAGGAGCCTATGAACTAATCGATTGTGATGGTACGCCATTGGCACGGCCCCGCAACGGGCTATACCTCAAACGTTTCTACGTGTGAGGTTACCCTACGCGGGTTACTTGTTATACATAATGTACTTAGTTTGGTTTTGCTTTCTTTTTGGTGTGCGCATGGACCTCATGTATCCACTCTTACTTTGACTCGTGACTTTATGTGCAGATGTCTGCCTACTTTGGATTCACCGACGGTGCAAGCCAACATACCCGGAATCTCGCTTCCGCAGCATGGGTGATCTATTCTCCCACTGGCGAGTTGATTTATTCAGGAGCCAATTGTTTAGGTCCTGCAACCAACAATATCGCGGAGTACCATGCAGTCATTGGTCTCTTGACAGAGGTTGCTTCACTCGAGATTGACTCCTTATCAGTCTTTTTAGACTCCCAACTCGTGGTTTCTCATCTAAACCGTGTTTACACAGTCCGTGATCCTACATTACTTCGTTTATTTCGAAGAGTACGCCTCTTGGAACGGTCATTTAATTTTATCACATATCGACACATACCGAGAGAATTCAATTGTATTGCCGATTCATTGGCTAATTACATTTTGGATTGGCATCTTGCCCATACATAAAAACATCATATAAAAACAAAATGCACAAGTCATTGTAAATATTTAGATCATAAAATAAGTCCATATCACTGTATATAAGAGTGTTTTTTAAAAAATACATAAAGTTTGTGTCAAAGACAAAATTGGGGATCAAAGCCCATATACAAAAATTGGCCCTCAAAGCCTACATATCGTGTACATGCCGCAAAAAGATCAAAGGACCATCTATGGAGACCTAGGAGACCTATCATGTCCCTCATCGGTCTCCTCCCGCTGCTGGTGGTAACACACTACAGCTCGAACCACCCTGCGAAGAAGTCGACTGATACGACCAGGTACACCCACAGTATGCCACGGGAGGTGGTAAGGGACGTCATCCATCCGCATAGCAGGGATACCATGATTCAATCCCTGCAGGTTCCTCTCAATGTCCCGAACGCCTCCTGCCTCGTCTTCATCTTCCTCTTCGTCAGGAGCAGCTTGACGATCCACACCGCCACGACGTAGTGGAGAGTATCCAGCTGGCCTCTGTGGTCCACGGTCTGCAACATGCATGCGAATATATATTAGGCGTCTTTTACACATTCTAAAAAAGAAATAAAAATTAAATATTCAAAAAGGAAAAAATACATATCCATGAAGGTCATACCAGAGTTATCCCAGTCATCATCCTCCGGCAATGCCAAGTCGATATCCTCACGGAAATCTACCCCTGAATAGGGATAGTCATCAATCATGACTGTCTGCTCCTCTAGCCAAGAGAAGAAGTCCTCGCCAAAGGCTAGCCGCTGAGGTCCCCCGAGGTGTCCAGCATAATCACTCCATCGAGCCATCCATGGCTCGGTAGGTGGACGAGGGCGCATAGATATCTGTGGATGCAGTAGTGGCACCCTTGCCAAAAAGAAAGTGACCAGGATGCTCCCATAGCCAAACTGGGTATTTTTCCCAGTCCTACACTTGTGCACTTGTTCCTTCAGATTGGACAACACTGCATCACACCAGTTGAAAACTGTTCCTCCCATGCACTCTGCTGCGAGATTCACTTGTGTGCGGGATGCCTGATGTGGAATCACGCTTCCCGCTACACGCATGATAGTGAATAGCACGGTTTTTACAGGAAGATTTATGACCTCCTTTATGGCCACCTTCCCACTTTTATTACTCGAACCCGCCTGGCAATACCGAGCAATCAAGTCATCTGTGCTTGATTCTGAAGCTGTGTACCCAGTAAAGTTCACCCGGGCCCCTCTTTTCGAGAGACCCATGAGGAAATAAATATCCTCAAGTTGGATTTCAAGCACATGCTCTCCCACTCGGAAATCTCGAATGTCAGGGTCCCACAATTGGATAAGATGAGTAAGGAGCTTAGGCTGGCGAATCCCTTTGGTTTTGAAGAACTTTAGCAAACCAGATTCTTGCAATGCGGTCATGGTTGGTAAGTCATGTTCGGCTGCAAAATCATCCGCTTCATGCTCTCTCTCTTTCCAGCTTACCATTTTGCTACGAATAAGTTGCAAATCCCTGCAAAAGGGAAAACAAAACAATTAGTAACTATTTAACAACTTAGTTCCAGCAAAAGATTGGAGAAAATTTGATTTTTTAAACTCAAAATTCGCCTGTGCCGTGCCTGAGGGACATCCTACCGCGCGGCAGTCCACACTACCGCGCCTCGGTTTGAGGATACAGCGTGGTACTATTAGACAGTACCGCGCCTTTCGATAGGGCCCCCACGCGGTAGTGTGAAGGGCGATTCTTGCTCAAAAGGGCTCACTAAAAAATCAATTTTTTCCTGGTGAAAGCAAAAATTTCTTACATAAAATGAAAGAGGGGCTCAAGCACTCTTACCTAGCGTAGACGCCGGTCGAAACGGTGTCCCAGAATTCCCGGTATGGATCCTTGAAATCTTGCTCCTAAATGGGTGAAAATGTCTCCTTTGGGTAAAAAACACAAATGCATAGTAATTTCTATTTTTACTGTAAAATCTCAATCACAGCTGAACCTAGCTACTGTGGATTCCTCACTGGTGAAAGATTGCACAACATTTGCAAGAATTAGCATAAAAATTTAAATGAATGAAGAACAATACACATCAAATTGGTGAATAATGTCAATATTATTAACTGTCCAACCTTAACATAGGTTAAGAACACCCATATATACAAATCTGGAAGAATTCGAATCCATCTGGAGTGTTCACACTGATCTAGCTTAGAAAAAGCTAAAACCCCCCTAGGTTGACCAAAATATCCCAAACCATCCCAAACTGGTTCGAATCTGCTGTGTGAATGCTGGGAATGACTGGACAGGCCCATGTGACCTCACACATGTGAAGAAACTGGTTGGTTAGAGGTTTGGAGTCTAAAATTGGTCAAAAATATGACAAAACAAGGCAAGATTGTCCACAAACTGAGCAAATGCGCCCTAGGTAGAAGAGAAGCATGCTGAGTGCATTAAATGACCTGAGGAGGGCACTCTAGGCATGCTGAGTGCATTAATTGCCCTGGGGAGCGCTCCACAAAGCTGGTTTGACTCAGCACTTGTTCACATTGCTAACCAGTTCATGATAATTTGACCATTTACCAACTAATCAACTTAGGGATGTAACCATTAATCACTTAGGCTAATTAATCATCATTAATAAATGATTAATGTACATAGGTGGAAAAATGTTCTAACACCCCCCCTTAAGCTAGACTTAGTGAAATATCAAAAATTAAGGCCTTGGCAACTAGGCTCAAGTCACCTTTTACATCATAAAATTTATTTGTCCATGTAACCAAGGTAAGGAGGAAAACCACATGGGAAATAAAACCTCCCCTCTAAAATGGACATGTGGCATATATCAAAATACACCAATCATCACCATGCATCACTCACCCCAAGCAAAGATCTAAGGTGAGTGAAGGTCTTCTCGGTAAAACACTTGGATAAGATATCAGCAGTTTGCTCACTGGATGGGCAATACTGCAACGCTATGATCCGGTCATGCACCAAACCCCGAATGTAATGCATGTGTATCTCTATGTGCTTGGTCCTCTGCCTCTGTACTGGATCGGTAGAAATCTTGATTGTACTTTGATTATCACACCAAAGAATAGTGGGTGAATCAAAGACAATCCCAAACTCTGCAAGAATACCTTGCAACCAAATACATTGTGTGGCTGCATTGACTGCTCCCCTGTACTCGGCCTCAGCTGAAGATAAGGAAATAGTGCTTTGTTTCTTGCTTGACCAGCATATAGTTCCATGTTCAAGCATAAAGACATAACCGGAAGTTGACTTCCGATCAATACAATCACCGGCCCAATCAGAATCTGTAAATCCTACTAGTTCAAGGGATGAACCAGCAGCATAATGGATGCCAAAGGACTTAGTACCCTGAACATAATGAAGGATCCTCTTGGCTTCCTTCCAATGGATCTCATGAGGATCTTGCATGTGCCTTGCAACAGCCCCAACAGCATAAGACAAATCTGGTCGAGAGTGTGTAAGATACAACAAACTCCCAACTAGTTGTCTATACAACGAACTGTCAACTAGTGGTGAAGAACCCCATTCTGTATGCTTAACTCCTGAAAGAAATGGAAATTTTGCAGACTTACATTCAGCCATCTTAAATTTCTGCAGCAAATCTGAAGCATACCTTGACTGACATACAGAAATTCCATTCACAGATTGATCTATCTCCAAACCCAGAAATTGTTTTAGCAATCCTAGATCGGTCATGGAGAATGCACTGTGCAATGCTCTCTTAACTGAGTCAAGTTCTTTGGTGCAGCTACCAGTGATCAAAAGATCATCAACATACAGTACAATAATCAATATCAGATCACTAACATGCTGCATATACACATTTGGATCAGACTTACACCTCTCAAACCCCAAAGATAGCAGAAAATTGTCCATTTTTGCATACCATGCTCTAGGAGCTTGCTTGAGCCCATAGAGTGACTTGTTCAACCTGCAAACAAGTGTATGATCAGAAATAAAACCTTCAGGCTGCTGCATATATATCTCCTCATTCAGATCCCCATGAAGAAAGGCACTTTTTACATTCATGTGATGAATCTCCCATCGCTTGGAAGCCCCAATTGCCAAAACTAGTCTTATGGAGTCCATCTTTGCCACCGGTGCAAATGTGTCTGTATAGTCCACTCCTTGGACCTGAGAGTAACCCTTAGCCACCTACCTGGCCTTATACTTCAGATCAGAGCAATCAGATCCAATTTTGGTTCTATAAATCCACTTGCATTGCACTAGTTTCCTCTTGGGAGGAAGAGGGACCAAATCCCAAGTTTTGTTCTCATGGAGTGAGTTCATCTCCTCTTGCATGGATGATTGCCACCTTGGGTATGTACATGCTTCTGAATATGACATTGGATCAGATCCAACCATCAAATAACATGCCTCACTCAGATCAGAATTATTATATTCAAAGGAATTGTGAAATTGAGATCTAGTTTTCCTAGCATCTTGGGGATCTCCTACAAGCTCTCCGGCACTTTGAATTGTTTTCTCTGCCCACTTGGGCCTTGAAGGGGGGATATGTTCAGAATCCATATCAACATCATCTTCAGCAATATCAAAATTAGAAATATCAGAGAAATAATCACTACTTACTTCATCATCAAGACGAGGAAATGAGCATTCCCCATCACCTTGTTCACTAGCTTGCAAGAATTCTTCCTCTTCGAATTTGACACTTCTTTCAATGAAAGTTTTGTGAGTGGATGGATCAAAGAGCTTGTAGCCCTTGGAATCCTCTGCATACCCAACCATGATTGACTCCTTGCTTTGGGGCTGCAATGCCTTTCTCTTCTCCGGTGGAATTCTGGCCCAAGCCCTTGAGCCAAAAATTCTGAAATGTGAGACATTTGGCTTGTGGCCCATCCAAGCTTCAAATGGAGTGATTCCTTGGAATGCTTTGTGTGGTGCTCTGTTCTGAACATATGCTGCACAATTCATAGCTTCAGCCCATAATTTAGGAGACAAATCCCTTGCTTGCAACATGCAAGTTGCCATCTCTTTCAGTGCTCTATTTTTGCGCTCTGCAACACCATTTTGCTGAGGTGTGTAGGGCACTGAGTGTTGCATCTGAATGCCATGATCTTGACAGAGCTGCTGCAAATTGTTGTTGACATACTCTCTACCATTATCAGTCCTCAAAACCTTCATGGCCTTCCCACTGAAGTTCTCAACCATGCTCTTAAAAATTTTGAAACATTCAAAGACTTCAGATTTTTGTTTAAGGAAAAATAACCAGCAGTACCTTGAGTAGTCATCGATGAAGGTGAGCACATATTTGCTGCAGCCATAGGAGGGTGTGGGGAGTGGCCCTATGAGATCAGAATGCACTATCCCAAGAGGTTGATCAGCCCTCCTTGCCTTCCCTTTGTCATACTTCCTTTCAGGATGCTTCCCAATCATGCAACCCTTGCATGTTCCACTCGAAAAACTGATTTGGGGCAGCCCTTCTACCATATTTTCTTTGCTTAAAACTTGAAGATATCTGTAGTTTAGGTGACCATACCTTTGATTCCATAGCTTGCTGGTCTCATTCCCATGTGACAGAAGCACACTTGGTGAAGAGAATTCGAGGAAGTGGGAGAACTTGTACATCTTCATGTCATGGTCTGCAACACCCTTTGCAACAATTTTCCCGGTGGAAACTTCTGATATCTCCACATCATCCTGAGTGAAGACCACCTTCTTTGCTGCTCCAGTATGTGTCATTTGATATACAGAGAGCAAGTTTGCTGCAAGATTTGGCACATACAGCACATTGGAGAAGAAGCCATTCTCCATAGAGATTTTCCCAATGCCATGAGCAGGGATTTCTGAGTCATCTCCCATTCGAATTGAGAGGCCACTATAGGGAGCAAGTTCAGAAAACAAGTCTCTTGAGGAAGCCATGTGCCTTGAGGCACCTGAATCAATGATGAACAAAGGTGAATGAGATGAGCTAGCCACCAAAGCATGGCAGCTCTCCTTGTCTTCAGAAACGCACTCCTTCTTCTTGGAACTTTCAGGAAGAGGAATGTTATTTTTCTGTAGGAGATGGGTCATGGTGTCTATGGTTTTCTTCATGCATGAGCTCTCTGGATGAAAACCTATTTGACAGTAGCTACATTTTGTCTTCTCAGCCTTCTTTCCCTTGTTCTTGACAGGATTCGAAACCCCCTAAGAGGATTTGGGCCTCTCATCCTTCTTCTTCTTCTCTTGAGGTTTCGACCCCTTGGGTTTTTGCTTGCCTCTTCCACATTTCGAATCTCCAGCTGCAAGAACTTGATCTTTTTGCTTGATGGAGCCCATCAAGACCAGCTTGTCTTTCTCTTGAGTTAGCATCTCCATGAAGTCATCCAAGGATGGCATCTTCCAACCTCTAACTGTGAGCCTTGTGGAGTTGAAGGAAGACACAAAAACTGAGTATTCAGAACCCAATTTGGAGAGAATGGACAACACCAACTGTTCTTCTTTCTTCTCTATGCCACATTGTCTGATCTGCAAGACCAAGTTCTTGAACTTGGTGAAGAAGTCCTGGATGGAATCGAAATTCCCTGGGCTCAGTGAGACAAGCTCATTTTCGAGCTGGTGGCCTCTCATCTCATCAGTCTTTCCAAATAGTGTCTCAAGCTTGAGCCACACTTCATTTGGAGTTGCTAGACTTTCTACATGAAACAGGAGGTCTCTTGAAATGCTGAGACAAAGGAGGCCAAATGCCTCATCCATTCTGTTAAAAAACTTGGATTTCTCCACAGCTGAGTTTGGCTCAACCTCAGTGCCCATCGTGATTCTGTAGAGACCCTTGGATCTCAGCAAAATCACCATTTCTGCCTTCCAATCGAAATAGTTGAAGGGAGTGAGCACGTTTGGGTGAGATGGCTCCATTCTCCTCTGCTGCAATTCGCACTTGCTAACAATGCTGAACTTCAATACCTGCAAACAACTCTCAAATCACTCAGGAGGAATCTACACTAACAGATTCAAACCCTGTATGGATAGTGGGTGCATTCGGGAGAGCATCACACCTGAGAGGAGCCACTAGATTTCTCCAGTAAGCTCAAGGCAATGGCCTCAGGAATTATGTGGTTTCTCCACTGCTTCTGGCAATCCACTACAACAGTCTTACTGGTTCGAATTCTAGCTCCAAGAGCTCTGATACCATGTAAAATCTCAATCACAGCTGAACCTAGCTACTGTGGATTCCTCACTGGTGAAAGATTGCACAACATTTGCAAGAATTAGCATAAAAATTTAAATGAATGAAGAACAATACACATCAAATTGGTGAATAATGTCAATATTATTAACTTTCCAACCTTAACATAGGTTAAGAACACCCATATATACAAATCTGGAAGAATTCGAATCCATCTGGAGTGTTCACACTGATCTAGCTTAGAAAAAGCTCAAACCCCCCTAGGTTGACCAAAATATCCCAAACCATCCCAAACTGGTTCGAATCTGCTGTGTGAATGCTGGGAATGACTGGACAGGCCCATGTGACCTCACACATGTGAAGAAACTGGTTGGTTAGAGGTTTGGAGTCTAAAATTGGTCAAAAATATGACAAAACAAGGCAAGATTGTCCACAAACTGAGCAAATGCGCCCTAGGTAGAAGAGAAGCATGCTGAGTGCATTAAATGACCTGAGGAGGGCGCTCTAGGCATGCTGAGTGCATTAATTGCCCTGGGGAGCGCTCCACAAAGCTGGTTTGACTCAGCACTTGTTCACATTGCTAACCAGTTCATGATAATTTGACCATTTACCAACTAATCAACTTAGGGATGTAACCATTAATCACTTAGGCTAATTAATCATCATTAATAAATGATTAATGTACATAGGTGGAAAAATGTTCTAACATTTACCATTCCTTATATAGCATTTTTTCACATTTTTTAATTAATTAATTAATTACTATTTTAAGTAATTGAAATAAGCCCTTGTTCACATTGCTAATGTCCAGTTTTTGAGCATTTATTGACAGGATCCTCGGTAAAAATGCGATACATTCACACTGGTGTTTATTTATAATTTGACCTTCATTATGAGCCCACTTTATCTTTTTCGTGCTCTGGATTTAAAACTTGAAAAAGATTCCAAGCGCTTTTACACCCGTGTCGTGCTTGTCAAAATCAAGTACACGGTGTCGAGTACGGTCAGCTTTACTCATGCTGGTTAAACGATGAGGAAAGTATTATCCTGGTTGTATTTTATTCTTTTTTCGGACTAGAATAATTTAAAATTACGAAAAAGACCATAGGAGTCCATAGTTAAGCTCTTTTCAGACTCCTTAAAATTGAAAAGATTGCCAAGTGATCTTGACTCTTTCACACTTGTAAAAGTATTTGAAACGTCGTCTATTCGGTGACAGGTTACCCCTTTTTCGGCCCGTCTAGACTATTTACGAGAAAGGTATACCTCAGTCAATCTCGGCTGGGAGAGTTCTCTCGGGAATTGTTTTACACTTTTTCGGGATTGAGGGACTAAATTTTACGAAAAAGTACATTATGGAGCTTCCTTTAAAGTTTTTTAGGCTCTCTAAATATGAAAAACTACCGAGTTTTCCTTCCTTGGACTCGTTAAAATGTTAACATCGAAGGACCCACTTTGGGACGAACCCCTCCTTTCTCAGGTTCGTAAAACATGTGAGATTGGACTCATCCATGAGATGAGCTACACCGAGCATCTGTTATCCTCTTCAAGCTCGCAAAACAAGAAAGAGGTACTCGTCCATCATGTCGGGGAAATATGGGGGAATAAGTCAAGTTTATCTATGGCAGCTTGTCAGTCGTTACCTTTGAACATGGCATGTGTCCGTCTCTTGTCTATATTTGGGTATCCATCTTTCATTGAGTTATGGTCATCATCATGAGTCGTCTCCCTGGCCACGAGTCCACTCATCCGGTGTCTATCCTCTATTTATCAATAATCCCTGCTGCCAAGTCCTGTTACATGCCGTTATATGTTCAAAGGGTTGCATTGTTTCGACTCATTCATTGTGTCAGGCCTCCGCTGTGTCAGTACATACTCCATTGCTTCATCATCCTATCATCTGTGCCGATTTCGTGTCGATGATGTGGGAATCATCATGGCCCACCTTCGACGAGTCTATTCCTGTCGACACCAAATCACTATCCAGGAATTAGACTTAGAGATCAACCATTAGTACCTTGGTACCTGCATACCTCAATGGCAGGTTTCCTCATGTTTGACAGTAGGTTCACATCATTGACCTCTAATCAAGCGATCTCTCGGATGCTCGACATCAACTCATTCATTCGCATTTCGTTCAGATGTACTATTGATACCTTGGGAATCATCGTCATCATTGGTGATCTCCCTCGCATTTGTTAACGGTCCACATCATTGACCGGTAATCAAATGGTTTCTACCATGTTCGACTTCAACACCTTGTAATCACATGGTTAGATTCGTATCTTTTTGCGATCGGGTAGAAGACCCTGGGCGCATCGCTATATCTCGACTGCGTCCAGGCTGCGATGGAGATGTCCCTTGTATTGTCACACAGATCCACTTATTGTATTGGTCGTGGCTGTGTCATTATTGTCTCATGGATCTACGATTGTTCATAGTAGCCATGATCTGTCCGCAGTTTACATTATCTCAGTACTCATGGATCTGCAATGTATTGGTCGGCAGCCATGCTTTGAGTCATCTGTTTTCGAGCATGGGAATGCTCGCCTCGGTGGTATATCTAACACTTTGTTTCTATTTTCAGCTCAGTGTCACTCTCCTCGATGCTATCTCTGCACACTATATTCGTAAAGTCTTTCGGCCATCAGTCCCTTCTGACCTCACACTTTAGGGGGCATCTGTTATATCTCTATATTTCACAGTGTCGCATCTCCATCACAAAACGAGTTGACGACACTTTCCCTACTGTTTTAAACCATCCAAAAGAGACAGATGATGAGTCAACCTTGAAGTTTAATCTACCCTGACAAGTTTTGACCCACCTTAGACTTTATCCACACACACTACCGCGCCTTGCTAACTTATCAAAACGTGGTACTAGAAACTACCGCGCTATGCGCTTTCCCCAAGACGCGGCAGTGCCGCGTTCTGCAGTCTTTGCAGAACGCGGTACTCTTTTAATAGCCTTTTTCCCTTGGCTTGTGGGATTTTGGATTTTCGAAGATAATGGAAGATTGGGGTCCTTGATTCGATCTCAACTCATCTCCTTCGATTAGAAACCCTGATCCACTTGTCTCTCCTTAGATCCACCCATCTCTCTTGTTGGTTAACCTCACCATTAACTATAAAAGAGAGGCATTCCATTGGGAAAGGGGAGGACTCTTGAGAGTACCAAACTTATGGTCTTGCAGCATTGTGGAGATAGCTAGAGGAGAAGACACTTGAAGCTGAAGGATTGGCTTGGACATCAAGCACCTTTTGTAAGTATTCTTCAAGTTGTAATGGAATAACTTGTCTTGTTTTCCCAAATCATTTGTTTTAATCTTGTTTTAATGATATGATTTGTATCTTTCATAAGATTTAGATTCTAACTCATGTTTCAGGTTGCTAGAGAATAGTGCATTCTTGTGTCTTGGTTCCATTTTGACAGGTTCATTTGTGAGGGCTTGGAGATTGGAGCAAATACCAAAAACAAGCGTCTGGATAGAAGGTTAGTCAAACTTCTTCTACTCTTTCTAGCATTTTAATCTTGAGATATTTGTTAGATCTAGGGATTCAAGGTAGCATTTGTTTTGACTTGTTTCTTGCTTTAGAGTTAGTTTAAAGTCTGCTTTAAAGTTGAGAGAGTTTTGGCTTATCCGTAGGACAAAATTCTACATAACACTCATGTCATTGCTTGGTGTGATTGATATGCATTGTTATACTTGATATGATGTAGATGTTATTCTCTCAGTAAAGATCCTAGAGTATATTGAATTAATGCTCAAAAATTAACAATGTACACCTTGTCCATCCATCGCCTTCTCCTGAGCTTACCCTTGGTGACCCTACATCAAAACCTGCACTCTTTTCAGTACCCACTAAATCCACTAGAGCAAATTGTGACCAGTTCGTCGACTAGTCTGTCATCCAGACTGCCATTCAACCATCATGTTTAGACAACCAGTCAGACGACCATACCCTTGAAACACCTCTTCTCACATTAGCCAACGTATCTACTCGATTGTGTGAAGCCCTTGCTGTTGAAAGTTCCCCTGCACACAACAAAGAAAGAGTTCTTGAAGACAATACTGTTGAGCTTGAAACATCTTCAAGAAAGTTGAGTCCTCAAAAGGACCCATAACATCGCATATAACAACCCATTTTGAATTAGCAGGAAGTGGATATATTGACCCAAGGGATAGCACGGTTGACATACCAGAATCAAAATTATGTGGAAACAATCTTTGAGCTTCAGAAAGAAAAAAGGCACTGTGCACACAAGTAAGAAGCATTGAATGCTTGGTCAATGCCAGAACAACATCCCATACTACTCTCCAGATGAAGCATGACACTTTGAAGGACTTGTTTAGGAAGCTCCAGAAGCTTAAAGCTAAAACCAATTCCTCTTCCAAGTCGGAGGTAGCTGCTACCACAGCTCAACCTTCTTCCTGAACTTCTCTGTTTTTCTCAATGGGACCTCGCATATCTCTGATTTGGGAGAATGTTGGTGTCCATTTTGTCACTTTTTTTTATCATCAAATATACTCTGAGTGGCGTTAATTGCACTATTTTTGTATAATAAATCACTCTTCTTTCCATCCAGACTGTCAAACAGACTCAGGTATGCATTTATTTGAACATCATACGAATCGTGAATAATCATCAACATTTTTTTATGATTTATTAACAATCATCTCATATTTCTAGGCATGCTTGGTAGTTAGCTTTTTCTCTACAGGATGTGGTCTTCAAACGAACCTTCATTCGGACTCACTTTCACACCAGATACGCCAACAACATTCAACCCATCGTCCAGTCCTTTGTCCATCCCTTGAGATCATTGGTTGGCATATTCGTGGCCATTACATACATAAACAGAAACATGGGTTCGGTTAGCAATGTGGTGGTTATGGTTGGTGAGCTACGGTTCTAGAATATTCGCCTCCCTACCCGCGGAGCTTGACATCACATCGTTTCCTCACGTCAAAACTCTAGAAGATTCACTTATCCATCCTTTCATCTTGCTAGCACACATTCATGTCCATGTCGATGCTCTAGCAGCTCCATCCTTCTATGCTCGACCTGCCAGCACATGCTTCTGCCCATAGTTGAAGGAAACGAACACACAGTTGTTCGCGTCAGATAGGATCGACGCCGTGAAAGTAGGTAGGCAGCTGTCTGATAGTCTTAAAGACTCCTATTTTTAGAAAGTTTGACTACGTCGAACTTCTCTCCCATTGTAACATTATAAATAGATGCCTCATATAGAGAAACGATGACGATCAGATAGCATATAGAATATACAAAAGATAGTAGTAGTTTTTGCATAAACGTTGTGTAATTTTTCTCAGTTAATGGACGCTCCTGAATTTTATTGTTGATGCTCTGCTGTTGGTGACTAAGTTGATTTAGTTTCCATCTCTAATGTTGGGAAGGTCCACTCATCAACCAGAGGTTCTATTTATGTTTTTCTGCATTTTCTTTTATGCAAATAGCTAGTTCATTTTCCAGTGTATGTAATTAATTTCATTTTCCTGTATATGTCATCTCTTTATTTCTCCGTAATCTGTATCTTGCTGCTAAATTAATATAGGTTTCCAGAATTGATAATGGTCGACCAAGCATAGTGTTTATAGTTTGCTTTCAGTCTTTTGCAATTAGATAGTTTGTTTTCAGTATGCTGCAATTAGATAGAGTTTAGATGTTGTTTAGCTAGTTGTTGTTTCAATCTTAGTTATAATTAGAATTAGTTCCATTAGTTTAGTTCTATGTAGCTACAGGTTAAGTTTTATTCTTAGTTTTGTTTAACTATGTTATAGAAGTAGTTCATCTTTTCAATAATAATTAGAATAGATTGCTTCCTCCTATCTTAGCTTCTCAACAGTTTTCTCACTGACTTCTTTGCACTGTAGGTTCATCTGCATTCGCCAGCTGACGTTAATATCATCAAAAGTGCTTCTTCCCTTAGTTTAATTTGTTTTCTTCCCTCTGGACTGTCATTCAGACAGTCATCCGGATCGTCATTCGGACTTTCATACTTTCTGCATTGTTTTCATGCTTATTTTGAATCCAGTTTCCTAGGTTTTTGAATTGCAATCTTTCTTGATTTTAATTAGCATCTTTAACCATAATTAGGACTGTGCTTTATATTCCATAAAAGTTTTAATTAAGTTTGTCATTATTCTTAGTTTCCATCTCATTTTCCTTCACCTTGTATCTACTGTTTTTCAAAGTTATGTCTTTCATATCTGATTTACTAATATGTTGTTGCTTGCAAATTTATCAGTCTTATTCTTAGTATAGTTTATTCCATGCTCTTAAGATTTATTTCAGATTAGATTTAATAATTTCATTCTCCAAGTATTCTAGTCTTAATAGTTTTTTTCGTTAGGTATAGGATCAGTTCCCCATTCATACAGATAATGAAGATGTTCATGAAATAGAATTTGGATCAGAAATAAATATCTTTATCAAGTTTTCTACTTGCTTCTATGTAACATATCCTTATCAAGTTTTTTACTTGCTTCCAAATTGAATTCAGAAATAAATATCTTTATCAAGTTTTCTACTTGCTTCTAGACTTCATTAGTTTTATATCATTTTGCTTATGGATAGAAGAGAGGTCACAATGTTTAAGGTTAACTAGAATTGGTCTCTTTGTAGTTTACATCTCTTTGTCGAAATTTGGTTAGATTTACTTCCATTTTGTTTTGTTGTTACATTTGAAAGTCATTACGATACATTCACTCCAGTGCTTATCACATTTGACATGCAACATCAAGGAGAATGGAATTAGATGCTTTAGTGTAATTTTGAAGTATTGATTGAATGCATAAGTAGTTATTGAATTCATTAATAGTTTGTAGTTTTGCTTTTGAATTAACATAGTTTTTTGTTTATGTAATTTATTATCAAATTAAGTCATTTAATAGATAGGTCTCTAACTTCATTTACAGTTGTTTCTAATTCCTAAATTAGAACCTGAAGAATTGATTAAGTAGTTTCCATTCTTATAAAAATAGTTTGCTCTTTAATCAGTAATTGTTCTTTTTCAGTTGTTTAATCATAGAGTAGAGTAGTATGACTTGATACTATCCTGATCTGTTGGTTTAGATAGGGTTAGTTAGTTCATTTATTATCTTTTCTGAAGTTTGAATCTATTTTTCATTTTGAAAGATCTTTCGATCTTTTCTTTATTAAAAATTTCTAAGGTCTGACAAGTCGAAACTTAGGTGCCATTCTACCTCAGTATATATTGTGCCTCAATTCTAAGATTACCAACCCTAGTCGATAATTAAATATTTTTGTGATTCTTTAAGACAGTAAATATACCTCAACACCTACAATCCCTATAACCTTTAACTCTTAACCTACAATCCTTATAACCGTAACCCCAAAACCCCTAAAGACCTAGAAAAACTTATGCAATTAGGGATTATCATTCAGAAGAGGGCGTAAAGGCCTTTATGGTGGAGGGGCTCTAAGAATAATCTGACACATATACATTTATTGGGAAATAAATGAAGTAAACGTTACCCACTGAACTATGCAACGTTCAGCAGAAGCGCGCATGCGCTTCTAGCGCCTGCGCGGCTCTATTGAACATAAAATTTGGAAAATAACACATGCTCTTCTCCCACATTTTTTCTCTCTTTCCTTGCATATTTTTCATTGTTTTCATGCACAATCAGAAAACCATTTGCATTTTGGATTGAATTCACACACCATTTGGTGTTTCTTTGACAATTTGGATAGAATACACACCAGTTGGACTCTATTTGTCTCTTTGGATTGAATACACACCAATTGGGATCTATTTGGCTCCTTTGATTGAATACACAACAATTGGACTCTATTTGGATCTTGGATTGAATTGTGATACTGCTTGGACACACTTGAACTCTTCTTACATATAGTGTATACATCAGAAAATAATTTTTCATTTGAAGCAAAGAGAAATCATAATCTTTGAGGTATGGTGGAAATTTTATCTTTTTAAATGTATTTTAGTATTCATTCACTTTGTTTGAATTGTATCTATTTTAGTTTTTTCTCATGAATTGTATGATAAATGTATTTTAGTCTTCTTAATCTACAACATAGACAATAAAAACATCTTAGCACAAAAAAACTACAACATGCACCAAGCAATGCTTTCAACCTTTCATGAAGATAATAAAAACAAATTACTTGCATCAACATCAATAACCTTTCATAATCACATAAATCCATCTAGTACACAAACATTTGTTGAATTCCTCATGATTTCACTACAACAACTCACACAAACACCTAAAGAATCAAACTCTTAATCTTTTGGGGTTATTTTCCCTCATCCAAAACATGAAAATGAAGTGGGTATGAGCTTCTTCTTTTGTAGGGAATGTGCTCCTACTAACATCCCATACCACCATCCAATACCATCGAGTACCATCCAATTGAGTTCCTAGAGGTGATGTTGTTGTTATCTCTAGGGAATTCTCAATAAATTTTAAGATTATATGAAAACATTCTCACTAGATGTTTTTGTGGTTGAAATCAATCAAATCTTGGTTGATACTGAGTATAAAGGGATGGATATTGAACAAGTTGTTAATTGGAAACCTCCGAAAGAAGAGCACACACATGTTGAACACACTCCCTTGTAGGACCAAATTGTGAACGAAGGGCCACAACAAACCGGTGATGAGACTCATACTTCCTTTCTGGCTCCCTTGCCTTGACTATCAAGTGGACGAAGAAGAACTCCCAGACGTATTCATGTGGATGGAAGTTGATTTTCAGGATTTTAAGGTAAGTTTTCCAAACACACTATTGATTTCCATTGTAAAAAGATAAGTAAGGAAATTTTTGAATCCAAAACTGATGCAGGAAAATGTCAATTGTTTCTGGCGTTGTTAAAATCACACTGTCTAGCTGATGTTAGGACAATTTTGGGCATAAAGGTAGTTATAAGTTCAGAGGCCAACAATCATGTTATTAGAAATCTACAGTCTCTATTTAATTTGATTGGAAAAACTTCTCGCACAAAATATTTTAATGCGTCCCATCGGGTACTATCAAAAACGATTGTAGACAAATCCACAAGGCAACGTCACTTGCTATCACACACAATGTGTAAAATATTTAAAGTAGATAGAAATACTCTTCAAAAGTATTCTCCTATTAGAGAAAAACTTTAGACCCCATGCCAAAAATATTGTTGGGCCTTTGTTGGTAGGTTACCTCGTTCAGACATCAAGCTTATTGATGTTATTAAAGAACTAAAACAAAAGTTTTGGCATGATAACAATAGACCGTCATTGAATCAAAGAGATGTGTTAAAGTTGAGAAAAGGTGTTAAGGGGTGTGAACCCCATGTCAAGCACTTCCTTGACATCACACAAACGGAACTCTATGAGCAATTGAGAGGTTCAAGAATGAGCACACACTATTGAACTTGGGCCAAAGGTCCTTTGAAAAATGCAAACCCTGGTATGTTAGAATTTGCATTGATCGCAACACATGTTGTTTTAGATACCATGTAGAATTTGAGTACTATTATGATACATATAGAGATATATTTTGTGATTTGCATACTAACATTGTGCAGGACTACCCATCGTTACAACCAACGAATGCATCCAGAGAATTTATACATAGCATAATGTGTCCAAGACTTGAAGGACCAAAATCTTATAAAAGATCATGTTTATATGGGACATGTTCCAACTGTAGTGGATTTGCATTATTGAGCTACTGCATCCATGAAATCGAGGAGCACAAATTTGGGAGGATGTCAGTAGAAATGCAAAACTTCAAGTACATAACTGTAATACCGCATTTTGACCCTTAGGATATATTAGCTTTTAATGTAAATATTGTACACATGTGATGTATGTATTCATAGCAAGGAGCTCAAGGCCAAGGCCCTGCTAGTGGATGCTCAAATTTTATTTAAAAGACAACCATTTTATATTATGTTACCCATGTGCTATGAAACCATGAAACATTGTAAAAATGATGTAAATAAACATCATGCAATAAAATACCAAAACTGGCTATGGAAGCAACTAATGAGAAGGGGCAATGTGTATCCACTAGGGAGTGGTGAGGGGGTTTTGGGGATGAACCATATGTTGCAAAATATCATCTTGTGAACCCATTTGACTTCCTTCGTTGACATTTATTTCTGTTGTAAGGAAGTAGTTGAAGAATTTAGTCCATGGCTTCAATGGAGCATGGGAAGCCCATAAATTCGTTATGGCAGGATATGGGCTCTATTTTCTTGACCCACAAGTCACTCTACCTCATGGGAATTGGTTCTTCCTCATTCCCATTCCATGGTTGAACATCCCAGCATTAGTTTCCATCCATTACACATGCCCAGCAGTGAGAAAAACAAGAAATCGCAACTGTGAAAGAACCCGCGTTTTGAAGTTCCATAAATGCCCAGAATTGGTATTTGACGGTGAAATCCAATGGGGGATCCATAGATATGAACCTTGGGGAGAAATTGAGAGTATTAGATACCCTGAAATCCATTGGAAAACCCGGTTTTTATAACCCATAAAACCAGTGACAGAATTGAGTTATTTGATGACAGAATTGTGAGAAAGCCAAGTGTGAATGATTGAACAGAGGTTGGGTTTACTTGATAAACCCAGTGAAGGATGGAATCTCAAGGATTTAGCATATTGGACCTTCCTATTCCCATCCTGAAGAGAATTGGAGAGGAAGTACACCTGAGGGACTGAGCAGTAGAGAAAGGGACCTTCCTTGTGTTGGGTGTGGCTTGATAAACCTAGTGCGTGTTGGATTAGCATAGCTGTTGAGTGAAACCATGGCTATGAGTGAAGTTGTTTAGTTCCTCCTTAGTGGATACACAAACTTGCTCGGGGGTGATCTCTCAGCTGAAAGAATATAAGCTGGACAGAGATCTATGGTTGGGTGGAACATTGCTCTCACATAGCCAATTGTTGGGACATTTACACTTCAAGATAAGTATTCTTGTGGTTGAGTTATGTTAATTCTATGCTATGCAATGTTTTAATTAATGACTGTTGTTTATATGTTGAATGCATGATGAAAATGTGTGCATATATAGTGTTTAATTCCGATGTGCTTGCTAAGTATGAATATGTATACACAAGTTCTATTTATCCATTCATTTCTTACTAATGAATGGGGCCGAGATCGCCAATAAGCCCGGTATGTTTGGTCATGTTTCCTTCCTTGCACTATAATGAGAGGAGGGGATGTGACAGAGTGTTATCAGAGCCCATGTTGCAGCACTAGGGCTGCTTGGGCCAAACTCTTTGTTTGTAGGTGGATATAAGAGTGTTTTTAACACAGTATTGATGAACGTTGGGCGGCATCTTGATTGGGTAAAATGGAAAAATCAGAGTTCTCAGGTGTGGTAGAGAATCACACCATTGCAAATATCTTGCTAAGAGATTTCCAAAGATACCAGACTTTCCTTATTTCGTTAAGGGATGAGGGAGATATGAGCTCCGTGAGTTTGCAAGAGCGGAAGAGGTGTTTCCACAATTCCACAGTTTCGAGTTACACAGGAGTTGCATAGGTTGTGCACAGGTTAAGCACGGGCTGCACATGAGTTGCATAGGTTGTGCACAGGTTGCGCAGAATTTGCATAGGTTGTACAGAGGTTGCACAGAAGTTGCACAGGTTGCGCAGCAGTTGCACAGGTTGCGCAGAAGTTGCATAGGTTGTGCAGAAGTTGCATAGGTTGTGCACAGGCTGCGCATGAGTTGCACAAGTTGCGTAGAAGTTGCATAGGTTGCACAGGAGTTGCACAGGTTACGCATGGGCTACACATGAGTTTCATAGGTTGTGCACAGGTTGCGTAGGAGTTGAACAGGTTGCGTAGGAGTTGCACAGGTTGTGTACAGGTTGCGCAGAAGCTGCACATGAGTTGCACAGGTTGTGCACAGGTTGCACCAGAGTTGCACAGGTCGCACACAAGTTGCGCAGGAGTTGCACAGGTTGTGCAGTTGGAATTGCGGAGTTGCACAAGTTGTGGAGTTGGATTGCAGAGTTGCACAGGTTGTGCAGTTCAAATTATAGAGTTGCACAGGTTGTGCAGTTGGATTGTAGAGTTGCACAGGTTGTGCAGTTCGAATTGCGGAGTTGCACAGGTTGTGCAGTTGGATTGCGGAGTTGCACAGGTCGTGCAGTTGGAATTGCAGAGCTGCATAGGTTGCATAGGATTTGAAAATATTGTGCACAGGTTGCACAAGTTGTGCATAGGTTGCATAGGTTGTGCACAGGTTGCGCATAGGTTGCGCAGTAGTTGCACAGGTTGTACAGGTTGTGCACAGGTTGTGCACAGGTTGCGTACAGGTGGTGCACAGGTTGCGCACAGGTGGTGCACAGGTTGCGCATAGGTTGTGCACAGGTTACGCAGTAGTTGCACAGGCTGCATAGGTTGCAAAGGGAGTTAAAAATGAAAAGTAGTTAAACCAAAAAATTTATAGAAGATGAATGGTGCATCAGAACAAAGGTCCACGAGTTGTTGAATGTTCCTTGTCATATGGAATAACTTCACCCGGGAGAAATGTTTTGCTGAATCTTTCTAGATTTGTTTATACCGGTGGCTAAAGTTGGCAGTTCAGGATATTTTACAACTATGTAAAAATATGCAAAATTGTGGAGAAAATTGTCATTTTTGGAGTAATGCAATTTCCACACCTGAAGTCAGAATGGAGCATGTGGATAGACATTGGAAAGCTTATCCAGTAGGGAACAATGGTCCATAAAAAGAATTTGAAGGAGGTTATCATACCTCATATTTATGCAGAGCAGAAAAGTGCCAGTGGCTGTTTGACAAAAAATGTTGTCAATATGGACAATTCCTAGAATTGCATGCCTAGAAGTAGCATAGACCATGAAATCGAACCAGCTATGATGTGGAAGAAGAAGTTCATGCAAGGAGGAGGGATTGGAAAGGGATAATTCCTTAACCCATGTCTTGCTAACTATTTTTATATTTAATAATATTTATGTACATCAAATTATGGCATGAGAATGCTGAAAATGCAATAGATTAGATGGATGGCATGAATATGCACTAGTTGACATATTAATAAACATTGCACAGTGCAAGAGCAGATGTTTGTGCACACATATGATACTACCTATTGGTAAAATAGAGAGGTTTTACATATGCAATGAGCCACTTAAGATCCCTATGGTGGTTTCTAATAATTAGTTTTGTTCGCATTGGTTGTAGGACCAAAGAAAACCGAAGTATGGCTAAGGATGTGGATGATGTTGTTGCATATGACCAACCACCTTATGAGGAGAGGATGGTGCAACAAATCTGTGATCATGAGGTTAGAAAAAGGACCGTGTAGCCTTGGTAAGAGGCCAACTGATCAGGTAACATCAACCAATGTTAATGACAGCCATGCATGTAATGGTTATTTGTGCTTAAATTGCATAAATGTTGAAAGAGTATTTGGTGAGATCCCTTCAACTATTTTTAAACTATGTTGATTTGGTTTGCATATGGTATTGAGTGCCTGAATGTGAATGTCAACCTACCGAGTATGGTGAGGTTCAGGTAAGTAAAGGAAAGGAGCCTTGTGCTCTATAAGTTTCATAGAAACCTCAATGCATTCATATGAAAAATTACATTGTGCCATTTCTGTATATTGGTTGTGAGTTTAACAACCAAAGAAAGTAAAGACTTATAGTCATGTTGTGGTAGTACATGCAATATGAGACAACCATGGTTAGGCCATAATATGTTGGAATGCATAGCATTCATGGATTAATGCAAGGTTGTACTGAGGGGTTATGCATTAATTGAATGCACATCAAAATATTATGTAAATGTTGTAAATGTGCATGCATATGTGTGGGTGCACATGTTGAGATGCATTGTGAGAATGCATGGTTGTGATATATATGTTTCAATGCAATTATATAATCGATGAAATGGTGAACCATTGTTAATACTGAGACCATTTCATGAGTTGATGTGAATGCAGGAAAATAATTGCATAAAGAAGGTAGACATGCTGATGGGCTACCAGAGTGCTCTACTGGAAGGACATAGTTACATAAAAAGAATATGGCTGTGAAGTAACGAGTATTTACAGTTTATTTAAATTACATGGGTAGTGTACCCGTGTCTTGCAATTTTATTATGATAATGATGCATATATAGATATATGTATATTTAATTGCATTTCAAATGTTAACAACTGAGGGTGTTTGAATTATTGAGTGTTATAATTTTGAGATCACTCCAATGACTGTTGTAGCAATGAAAAGATTATATGCATAGATACTCATAACGAGTTTGATTGATTGAAGTTCATATTTCGGGTAGAAAAGTCTTGGATATGGCAATGAAGATAAGTCCATAGTAAAGACTAGGATCTACCATGTGCAGAAGCCAAAGGTTATGAGAGGGTTCTCATGGTTGTAAATTATGCATGAAACAAATCTGAAAATTTTCTAGTTTAAGTTCACAAGAATAATCTCATGGTTTCAAATCTAATTTCTGTAGGAAAATAGATTTACAAATTTCAGATTTGAGATTTTGCTAATAATTGTTAATGATTGTTTGGCTTATATAAAATTGTGTCAGGAGGACATGTTGTAGGTGGATGTTCATGTATGGTAGAAAGTGTAAAACCATAATGGACAGAGTAATATCACTTACGAGATCCGAACAATATGAGGATGGCCTCATAGTTAAACCAATCCATTTCTGTAGGAGGACAGAACTGTAAATTCATGTTTGAATTTAATTATTAATGCCATTGATTGGTTATGAAACAATCATATTTGAAGTTATTGTTAAATGTTGCTGACTGTTTGGCTATTTGATAAGTGTGCCGGAATGACACATTGTAGAAAGACCATGTGTGATGGCTTGCAGAAGCCAAACTAGATGAGAAGGACCCCATCCTTTGGAAATGGGTTTTGGGTGAAACGCCATTGGACATTTTGATAATGTCCCATCTGCACTACATGATTGGTAAAAAATATGAGTGAGATGGTAAAGATTATGTCAGTAAGACATATGAGGGTTATGTAACATCAAAAGGAGTGGGGATGTCAAACGTAGGGACTGTCAACTCAGAGAAGGTAGCCCCCATTCCTCATTAATAAAGAAAGACTACATCTACAAATGGATAAGTGTTCTCCGACCCTAGAAAAGAATATGCATGTTTAATTGTGAGATTAAATATGAAGAGAATGTTTTGATTTTATTTCCATTATAGAAGATTGCTTGAGTATGAGTAGGGCCTACATGGCTCACATCAGAAAGGGGTGCACACTTTTCTGATGTTGGGTTATGAAAGGATTGTCAATATTGACTACACCCTAAGGGAATGGACGCATTCCCGATGTTTCAATGTTGGATAGTGAATGTTATGAAATGCGTTTACAATTTTAGAGCAACAATATTGATGAGGTGCTTATCCTTTTTGTGCTATCAGCTTACATGGATGCAATTTGGTGATTGCACGATAAATGACAAAGTAAAGAAAGGGTACTCAAGAGGACTGTATGAGCAGTGGTAACCATTGTGCAGTATGAGTGGGTATTGTGGGGCCATGCTAGCCTGCCGTCAAGAAAGTCACCTAAAGAGTTCCTAAAGGGAATCGTCGGCTTGCACAAGAGAAGGAGTTCCATCCTTGTGTGGGTGATGAATTGTGCACATTGAGGGGTTGTGACACATGTGAAAGGCTGATGCAGGCCTAAGGTAGAGTAGTAGAACCTTGACCTATAATGGTTGGTGGTGTAGTTTCCTTCCATTGGCCGATGACCCAGATGGATGTGCTGGCTTGACAATGGTGATAGCCAACTAGATATGGGACTGGTTGGGAACCACCGAATGCTTGGTAAATCCAGTCGGCATGAAGGTGTACTCGTTGGGAATTAATTATTTGATGTTTTGGAGCATCTTGTGTGTTGGCCAAACATCCTAGTCCGTAGGAGGATCCCAAGGCTTGTAAAGAAAAGCAGGACCCTGTGGACCAGAGAGGAAACACATAATACAGATAAGTATTCATTTCCATTTATTTATTGTTTGGAATAATAAATATTTCAGGTATAAGTCTTCTAACAGCTAAGCTAATACACTATTGTTTCTTGGTTGGAAACGCATAATACAGGAAGCAAGGACCCTGAAAGAACTATAAATTGCTTGGTAAATCTAGAGAGTGACTGGTTGAGCATTAACTATTTGATGTTGTGGAGCAGCCTGCGAGCTGGATGAACATCCAAGACTATTTGATGTTGTGGAGCAGCCTGCGTGCTAGCCGAATAGCCAATACAATTTGATGTTGTGGAGAAGCCTGCGTGCTGGCCAAACACCCAAGATAATTTGATGTTGTGGAGCAGCCTGCGTGCTGATCAAACATCCAAGATTATTTGATGTTGTGGAGAAGCCTGCGTGCTGGCCAAACATCCAAGTCCATAGGCAATCCCAAGGCTTTCAAAGCAAAGCAGTACCCTATAGACTAGAGAGGAAATGCACAATACATATAAGTATTTGGTTATCTTGCAGCTTCTTTCTTATGAATATACATGTGTATATGATTTGGGTATGATTTCCTAAACTCTTGTTTAGAGATAAATCCTATGAAAATAAACTAAACATGTGAATTAATTCAATGTTTGAGTGTAGGTATTTTTGGGAGCAAGGACTATGAAGGCATCCTAGAGATGCATGTGGACATGTAATCGTCCTAAAGAGCTCCACATGAGCAGTAATGAAAGATGGTGCTAGTGGGACTATGTGGGTTCTAGCAGCCATAGTTGTAGACAAACCATGTGGAGAAACTCCATGGTTGAGAGGTATGGAATGAACCATAGACACTAAGTGTCATAGCCAAGAAGGGCAAGTCAAGCATTCACGTTGAAGTGAAAGAGGCTAGGAACATGAAAACCACAGTGGTGGTGTGGGTTCCATAATGGAACAAGACTAAGAGGAGAAGACTCTTACTGCTCTCTCATTCCTTTTTTGTTGATGCATTTATAAAAACAGAAAATTGTTGAATGCATGTATGGCTGAAAAGTAGAGTGTGTTTATTTGCTTGAAATAAATTGTGAATGCTGAGGTAGTTAATTCCCTGTGAAAGAATGGACATGAATGAGCTCATGTGCCTGTTGGGAAAGCATGAAAAGTATGAAAGTCTCAGGGATAAATCATGGACTACCCATGTTAATTGGACAATTAATTGACTGATTTTAATGTTTATATTATGCTTGGCCTAACAGAAATTGCAATGATGTATTCCACGGGTGATAAGTTGAATTTAATTGGTTGCAGCTGTTACAAAAATAGTGGTGCTAGCAAGCAAAGAGTGGGATGCTTTGTACATTGATCATGGCAGTAGGCCAAAAGCTATTTGATTTGACTTAAAATATTCCTCAAATAGTTTCCAGGATAGTAAAAAAAAAATATAGCATCCACGAAAATTCCAGACTTGTAGTTCAACTGGAAGGTAAATAAAGAGAAGGGATTGCTGTGGAGAAATGCCCACCTACGGAGCTGGAAGATCAAAGCCTGCAGGAGCAGCTTGTGGAAGCCAAAGTATTTGTTCTGGAGGGTTCCGAGTAAAGGATAGAATACAGGGTAGATCTGCAAAATTTTTGAAAATTTTGGACTTGTAAATTGTATATGTAGTCCTAAGCATTGGAACAACGAGGAGGGTGTTATCCTAGCGGGAGGGGATTGTAATACCCCATTTTGACCCTTAGGATATATTAGATTTTAATGTAAATATTGTACAAATGTGATGTATGTATTCATAGCGAGGAGCTCAAGGCCAAGGCCCTACTAGTGGATGCTCGAATTTTATTTAAAAGGTAACCATTTGATATTATGTTACCCATGTGCTATGAAGCCATGGAACATTGTAAAAATGATGTAAATAAACATCATGCAATAAAATACCAAAACTGGCTATGGAAGCAACTAATGAGAAGGGGCAATATGTATCCACTAAGGAGTGGTGAAGGGGTTGTGGGGATGAACCATATGCTTCCAAATGTCATCTTGTGAACCCATTTGATTTCCTTTGTTGATATTTATTTCTGTTGTAAGGAAGTGGTTGAAGAATTCAGTCCATGGCTTCAATGGAGCATGGGTAGCCCAAAACTTTGTATGGAAGGGTATGGGATATGTTTCCTTGACCTAAAAGTCACTCTACCTCATGGGAATTGGTTCTTCCTCATTCCCATTCCATGGTTGAACATCCCGACATCCATTTCCATCCATTACACATGCCCAGCAGTGAGAAAAACTAGAAATCACAACTATGAAAGAACCCACATTTTGAAGTGCCATAAATGCCCATAATTGGTATTTGACAGTGAAATACCATGGGGGATCCATAGATATGAACCTTGGGGCAAAATTGAGAGTATTAGATACCCTGAAATCCATTGGAAAACCCAGTTTTTATAACCTAGAAAACCAGTGATGGAATTGAGTTATTTGATGACAGAATTGTGAGATAGCCAAGTGTGAATGATTGAACATAGGTTGGGTTGCTTGATAAACCCAATGAAGGATAGAATCTCAAGGATTTAGTAGCTTAGACCTTCCTATGCCCATCCTGAAGAGCACTAGAGAGGAGGGACGCCTGAGGGACCGAGCGGCAGAGAAGGGGACCTTTCTTGTGTTGGGTGTGGCTTGATAAACCCACTGCGTGTTGGCTTATCATAGCTATTTAGTGAAACGATGGTTGTGAGTGAGGCTGTTTAGTTCCTCCTTATTGGATACGCAACCTAGCTCGAGGGTGATCTCTTAGCTGAAAGAGTATAGGCTGGACAAAGATATATGGTTGGGTGGAACGTTTCTCTCACATAGCCAGTTGTTGGGACATTTACACTTCAAGATAAGTATTCTTGTGGTTGAGTTATATTAATTTTATGCTATGCAATGTTTTAATTAATGACTGTTGTTTATATGTTGAATGCATGATGAAACCATGTGCATATGTAGTGTTTAATTCCGTTGTGCTTGCTGAGTATGAATATGTATACACAAGTTCTGGTCAGGCACCCCATGGCCATTCAGGGACACTTTGAGGAATTGCTACGAGGGCACAGAACCCAAACCAATGAGTGGATTTTGGTTCCATTAGCTCCCCCACGTGCACATGGACATTGTAGATGTGTTCACGATGTCCACGCATGCCCGGGAGCCTTTGGATGATAATTGACCCCCTTGATAAAAATTGGAATGACCTTCACTGAGAAAAACCCTAGCTCTGGATGTTACAGCATATCTTTCCACCTTGTGAGCATCAACACCTATTGGTATTCAGTATCTATTGTATTGAATCAGATCCATTGTTTTCCCTTCAGGAACCATTGTTCCCTATTTTTGTTCTTGTATGCTAGCTAGTCCACTATACCTAGCGTATACGTAGGTTGTCCCAATATAGCCTGCGTACATCGAGTTATATGGTAAAAAACAGTAAAAACTCTATTTTTACTCCCAAAAAATGGTCTTAGGGTGACCTTTGTCCCTCCATGCATCCCGAAAAGACTCGATTCGACCTTTCACCTACCTTTGGAGGATAATATATTGAGCTCTTATGGTGTAAGAAGGGAGGCAAAAGAGAGCACCGTAACTGCATTGGATTTTTGCCGTGACTTGAGTCTACATCCATTGATCCTTGTTGTTGTGAAATTCTTATGTTCACCTACAAAACTCTTTCATAGTTTTAGTTTTTCATTGCATGGGGGATTGAAGTGGTGGAGGCACAAGTGGAGGGACCTAGTTCTTCATTCTGATGGGTTTCCTGCAAGAGGTTGTATCATGTACTTCTTGTTATCATTAATAGAAATACTCATTTTCTCGTCCAATTGATGTTGTAAATGTTGTTTAAATTACATTGGGTTACATTTGTTTGTTATATCATGGACCATGTTATTGATTACGCTAATGTATTTTATATATTATATGCACTTGCTTGTATTTGTTGTTGAGACTAATCTGCAGGGTCAAGTGTAGAGATCGAAATCTCAATGGGGATCTACTTCGAACATCCAGTTGAAGGTTGGTCTTATTCTCCATATCTTAGCATTTTCATTTATATAGCATTGTTTCGAGAATTGAGTTGGTTTCTAAAATTCATCTGTCTGTTGTGGTCTGCCCCATACCATAGGAAGTTTTTTGTTAGGAACCCATGTCTTTACTTTGTTAGTATATTGTTGTTGGACGCATATGCTTTGTAAGTCGTCCCGTAGTATTTGTTGATCCATAGTTTATATTAGCCCATAGTATTGACCCATAGTATTGGACGCATATGCTTTGTAAGTCATCCCATAGTATTATATGTCCCATGGTTTTGACTCATAGTATTGGTGCCTAGACATAGCTCATGGTTTGTATTGACACATAGTATTGACCCATGGTATTGCGCGTAGACTTAGTATATAAGTGTGTGTTGAGGCCTATGAAGGCATTGTGAAGTTAATTGTATTGAGCTTGCTCAAAGGAGGTTTCCCCCTTGAAGTGGCCTGTGATCAATATAAAAGTGATTCTGAGTTCTATTATTTCTGATATCTCATGTATTTGCATTAATTAATTATTGTAGGTTCATCACATCTTGTATCAGAGCACTTTCTTGGGCTCGCTGGGTGAAATTTCTGCCAATTTTTTTTTTCGCATCTGTTGCAGGTTCGGATTTGGGAATAATCCCTATTCGCTTAACTGTGGGAAGTACTTGGGCATAAGCCCTAAAAATCATTGTGAGGAGTACCACAGGAACCCTGAAGTAGCTGGCTCACTGAGAGGACCTGCTAGCAAAAAGGGCAACGACCCCTACTTGATTAACTAGTTCCCACTCGTGAGGTAAACCAAGAGCTGTCGTTTGTGGCAAAGCGATTATCAGTTTTACCTGAGCCGTGGAGTGAGGGGTACTGCCCCAATATGCAAGCTATCAGAAAGCATTGGTGGCCGAGTGAAACCCCTGAACTGTTAGGAAGCCGCACATACCTGGGGTCCATATATATGTTCAGCTGAACTGTTGTTGATCACTGCTGTGCCGTTTCAGATTCAGCCGTTTAGATCCATTCTAAAATCCGTTTCAGATCCAGCCATTTAGATCCATTCTAAAAGTCGTTTCAGATCCCTCTATTTCCACTCACTTCTGGGCCATTGCAGATTTATTTGTTTCAGATCCCTTCCGAGCCGTAGCTGCTCTAGTCTAAAAAAAAAAAAAAAAAAAACGAGTATAAAATTCAGTTTTTTCTCCATATCTCCCTTGTTTTCACTTGAAATTTTTGGGGAACCCCTGTCATCCCATTTTGCATATTTCATTCCTGAGGACCCTATCCCCAATTCCCCTTCCCAAAGCCCAAAATCCCACATCTGTCTATTTTTAGGGTTTGCCATAACTTCCTCAGATTTCACCCAATCACCTTCAAATTTTACCACAGAGTTCCTTTCTGAATTCTGCTTCTTTGTTCCCCTCTGCCAAATTTTCCGATTCTTTCACCCTGCTTCTAAAATCCTCATTTTTTGCTTCCCTGTCTATTCGACAGTGTCCAAAATCTAGTCAAACCCCAATTACCCTTCAGATTTTTGCCCAAGTCCAGATTTTCCTTCACTGAAGTAGTTTCTATTTTTGTTTTCCTACCCAGTCAACCAAAAAAAAAAAATCTCCTAGTTATGGTTGTCACCCATGCAGGAGCAAAAACCATGGAAGAAGCACTTGTAGCCATCCAAACCAAACTCCAAGATCTGGATGAAAAATTTCTCAACCTCCATCTTCAGCATTCAACCATGAACAATAACCGACAGCCAGAATCTTTTGTAGCCACCAAGTTCTCTTCTTCCAGCAATTTTCGTGGGCCGAAGCTTGATTTTCCTCACTTCAATGGTACTGATCCGACTGGATGGATATACCGAGCAGAACAATATTTCAGTCTGCATAGTACTTTTGATGTTCAAAAATTCCCACTTGCATCCTTTCATTTGGAACAGGAAGCCCTTTAATGGTACAGTTGGTACATCAAAGCTCATCCCGAGCCAAACTGGACAGATTTTTGCCAACTCCTTTTGCCACGATTTGGTCCTAGTGCTTTTGACAACTTCACAGGAGTACTCACTAAACTTCACCAAACTGGCATAGTGAGAGAGTATCAGATGGAATTTGAGAAACTAGCCAATCACATAGAAGGATTGTCTGATGAATTCTATAGGAGTTGTTTTATCAGTGGTCTCAAGGATGAAATCTGCTCAGAGGTCAAAATGTTTTGTCCCAACACAATGATGGAAGTCCTAGGTTTGGCTAAGCTGGCCAAGGACAATATCGCAGCTCAACAATGGTCCAAACCCACCTTTGTTCCCTTCAGAAATATGGGTTCCCAATGACCTCCCATCATGCCTACTCCTCAACCAACTCCTATCAAGCAATTGTCTGAAACAGAGATGCAGACACGTCAAGAAAAAGGGCTTTGTTATAATTGTGATGAGAAATTCACTTGGGGACATAGATGTGTTCCACAAAATCTCTATCTCTTGGATGTGGATTCTCTACCTGTGTCAGACCTTGATGAAGAAGCTGCAGATACAGTAGATGATCAGGTCAACATTCAACACCCGCCTATTTACACCCCATCTCAGGACGACCCACCTGAGATCTCTCTCCATGCTGTAACCAGCGTCACCACCCCACAAATAATGCGAGCCAGGGGATACTTCAAGAAGCTCCCTCTTACCTTACTCATTGATTCTGGTAGCACTCATAACTTTATTGATCCTCGGATTGCCAAACAGGCTGATTGTTTTGTCCATCCTTGCTCCAACTTTGAAGTCATGGTTGCCAATGGGGGCACCTTACCTTGCAAGGGAAGTGTCACAATGTGCATATCTCTATGGAAGAATATAACCTATGCTCTCACATGTTTTCCTTGTCCTTAGGCGGATGCGATGTGGTTTTGGGCATTCAATGGTTACGCACACTTGGCCCCATCTTATGGGATTTTGCTGAACTTTGGATGCAATTTTCAGTCAATGGGGCACAACACAAATTTATGGGCTTACAACAAGGGTCTCTCTGCATCATCAGTTCACATCGCCTGGAAAAAATACTTAAGAAGAATTCACATGGTGTCATCGCTCAGTTCCATTCCATTCAGATGCACCCATCAACAGTCTCCACTACTTCTTTGGATAGATATGCAGGTGTCTTTGCTGAACCAATGAGCTTGTTGCCTTCAAGAGACCTTTCTGATAAGAATTTAGCCGCATCTACCTCTTAGCAGGAAATGATGACTATTTTGCATACAGTCCAGAAGTGGCAGCCATCCCTATTGGGGAATTATTTCTACATCGAGACTGATCTCCAGAGTCTGGAAACTTTCCTCGAACAACGGGTCTCCTCCCCAACACACCTGAAATGGGTTATCCAACTCATGGGTTATGACTATGCGACCACTTACCAGAAGGGTAAGGACAATATGGTGGAAGATGCTCCTCCTCACACATTTGATGACCTAGTTTCTCTTACAGCTATTTCTCTGCTTGTTCCAAATTTGTTGCAATCTGTTCAACGGGGCTATCTCTTCTATGAACTCCATGCTTCTTCATCAGTAGGGCACTCTAGGTTCCTCAAAACGTATGACCAGGAACAATGTAACTTCTTTTGGCAGGGACTCAAAAGGACAATTCAACGGATGGTGGTTGACTGTGATACTTTCCAGGTCAACAAGGGTGAAACGACCCTCCTTTCGGGACTGCTTGAACCCTTACCCATCCCTCCACAGATTTGGACAACTATTTCTATGGATTTCCTAGAAGCGCTCCAGTGGTATAGTACCACATCTCAAAGGACACCATATGAAGCAGTCTCTGTACAGGCACCACCAGTTCTTCTTCAATACACCTTCAACAGCTCCCCAGTTCAGGAAATTGACTCAATTCTTCGAAACCGTGATCAACTTCTTCTCATTATGTAGGACAATTTTCACATGGCAAGAATTCGACTGAAACAACAAGCCGATCAACATAATTTTGAGCGCACTTTTCACATCGCTGATATGGTTCTTCTTTGTCTATAGCCTTCCATGCAATCCTCCCTGAAACTCCAAAGGCGCCAGTGGCTCAGAATGCAACTTGAGGATGTTACAGGGGACCCACTCCTTCAGATTCTGCATCAATTTCCACATCTAAAGCTTTGAGGACAAAGCTTTTTCTAAGGGAGAGGGGATGTTAGGAACCCATGTCTTTACTTTGTTAGTATATTGTTGTTGGACGCATATTCTTTGTAAGTCATCCCATAGTATTTGTTGATCCATATTTTATATTAGCCCATAGTATTGGACGCATATGCTTTGTAAGTCGTCCCATACTATTATATGTCCCATGGTTTTGACTCATAGTATTGGCACCTAGACTTAGCCCATGGTTTGTATTGACACATAGTATTGACCCATGGTATTGGCACCTAGACTTAGTATATAAGTGTGTGTTGAGGCCTATGAAGGCACCGTGAAGTTAATTGTATTGAGCTTGCTCAAAGGAGGTTGCCCCCTCGAAGTGGCCCATGATCAATATAAAAGTGATTCCGAGTTCTATTATTTCTGATATCTCATGTATTTGCATTAATTAATTATTGCAGGTTCATCACATTTTTCTCCATAACAGAAATGGTGACTCCACTAGGGAGGAACCTCCATTTTGGGGATTTTTAGGCATTTTTCCTTAATTTGAGTTGTTGTTTGTTGAGCTTCTGTGTCATTGACTGGCCGTTGGGATTTGCATTAGAAAACCTAATTTTTCTGGGTTGTTGGATTTTTTTTTTACTCATTTACCTTTCCCTGTACACGGGTCAGCTTTGTCTTGCTCACGTCTACCGGCTACTGTCTATACAGTAGCCAACATACAAATGCTACTGTTCTATGAAAAGTCACGCACAACTCCAGGATTTCCTTGTTTATGACCTTGGGTTGTTGCTGGGTTGGTTCTGAGTATTCCTGAGTCTTAGTAGGCCTTTTTCCCGAATGCTCCATGCTCTGTTATTGACCAGAAATTCCTCTTTCTTTAGTTTTTGAGCTTTTTTGGTTTCCCACCATTTTTTGTTTTATAGCTCATTAGCTTGGCCAAGTCTCATTGTTTGGGATTTGCTAGGTTGTCTACTTGATATGATCTACATTTTTTACTGAATAGTTAGATTTTGCTTGCATTTTTTCATTTCAGTTGTATTGAAAAAATACAAAAACATTGTTTTTCATTTTCCTTTCATTTATAAGTGAAAATACAAAAATATTTTCTTTATGTTTCTACATTTTGCATTAGAGTGCTTGTGATTTCATCTAGGACTTGCATGCACATTGAAATTTTAAAAGAGATTGCATTTTCTTTCGAACCGTTGGATTGATTGTCATATTAGTGACATGCTTTTTATTGAATAGATGAGTCTAGTGCTTTTCAATTGTCCATACCATTGAGTCTTTTACATCATCAGTTTCACGACCATATCCTTTGAGTAATTACAACCATTAAAATTAACACTTAATCTTAAAATTGATTAGAAACGATTTTCTCTTTGATAGCGTGCATCAACTAGCATAGGTTTAGAGTCTTGGAATAGATCATTGTGAGTTAACAATCCAAGAATATTAAACGAAACATTATGTGTCTGACCAGGGAGTGGTGAAACCCATGGTATACATCAGTGTTCTCAGGAAGCTCTACCAAAACTAGAGTTAAGCACGAGGTCACGAGAGGTTGGTTGCGGAGATATCCCTCCAATACTAGTTGAACGTGCGAGATATTTCTAGGGTTTGTTCGTATATGGGGCTCTTGGGGGATTTGACCCTCTTGAGTTTTAGGATTACCTACCCTGCCCATACGACAAGTCCCACCTATGACTATCCGCCTGAGCATTGGTTATACATGGTGGCCTTAGTTGCTTTACCTAGGTATCACATAGGGCATTCATTGCAGTTATTATATGATTGTACTGAGTCAGATAGGGGTTGGAAAATATAGTTGTTGTTGTATAGGGATTTGACCATGTGCACGCAGTGAAGTATGGGAGACCTTATAGCTGATTTTGTTACCTCTGGTTATAGTTTGGGAGTCTCAAGCCTCTCCTAGGCGAGACATACCGGATTTAGTGTCGGGATTTCCCTTGAGCCAGTCTTGTTTGTGTGCATTTGGATGTAGTTTCTTTAGGCATGTGCTCTTTGATCGTTAGTTGTCCGTTAGGAGGCTTTTTGATTTATTGACTTTTTGGAGTTATTATGGAGCGAGATCCACATCTACGCTAGTCTCGTCATTTGGTTGGTTTACCAGCTGACGAGTTAACACATCCTTTTTATAAGAGACGTCGGAGGACTGCCTCTGATGTTATTGATACTCCTCACGAGCTTCAAGAAGCTCACATTATGACTTCTACATCTGGAACTACAGAATTCCTGTGACTCTGTCTGGTGATGTCGATGGAAACACCGCTCATTCCACTCCTAGGGATGGTTGGGAGAAAGGTTCACCACCACACGTTACTCCTATTGTGTTTGGGACAAACTCAACCCTGGAGTCAAACCCATTTGATGGTACACACTAACATGGTTTCCAATATGGGATGCCAGGTATTAATGATAAAACAATCCCTTCGACCACTACTCCTTTCTCATTTGGTATGCCTAGTCTTAACACAAATGTACATCCACTATGTCTGGTAGTCATGCCAACACTAGCCTTGGTGCTGGGGGAACTGCACCCTCTTTTTTTGAATTTCGATTTGGGATTGGTCATATTCCTTCATCTATTCCAAATGTTGGAGGAGGGCCACCTCCCAGGACTACCCCTAATTTCGGTGGGAACACTTTGCATAATACAACTCATATTCCATAGTTTAACCCACATGCTTCTATGCATATACCCATACCTATGACCACTTTTTCTAATGTTAATGTCTCTCCTAATACAAGGAGTGGGAACATACCCTTTACTTATGGTCATTACACCACTGCTCCTGCTACGAATAACTCTTATATACCCCACAATTATAGCAGAAACCCTTATTATAATGCAACCGGTTATGGCCCTTATTCCTGTTGATGTATATGTAACTTTGGAATGTATTTCATCTATGTATTTCATATATATTTATTGTACCCTTATAAGAGATGTGTTATTCCTCTATAAGGAAGTGTCGTCATGTGTATTGATAAGTGTCGCAAGTGTGTGTACTTGCCGATGGGTTATTAGACCACCATGTGTGGGGTCGGCCCTGAAATATATATTATATTGTGGATGTACCTAGCTAGACAAGTCGGCCCCATAGTGTAATTGGGAAAACAGGTTAAGTATAAATAGAGATTAGGAGATCTCTATTTTGATCACTCGAAAACTCATACTTCTCTCACTCAGAAAGTGGTGCACTAGTGAGGAGGAGGATCATCTGCTACTAGGAGACTATCTCAGTGTATTTTGGTTGTACTTTGGTTGAGCCATTGCTCTCTCTATCTCTGAGGAAGTTGTGGGGTTTTTCACCTTAGGGTTTTCCCCATGGAAACTCTGTGTCTCTTGTTTCTCATGCTTTTGATTCTTGAGATGCTTGTCATGCTTATTGTGATTGTTATGTATTGATATACTGCATATGTTATTCTCTCAGTAAATATCCTAGAGTATTGTGAATTAATGCTCAAAATTTAACATGGTATCAGAGCTAACCTGAGAAGAAGACATTTTGCAGTGACAGAAACTTGAGTTTCTTGTTTATTGGGTTTCTCTCCACACATTTTGGAAAAGCATTATAGTAGATTGAATCTACTCATCAAGGAGAATCTATCTGTCCAATCAGAATTCCATTCTGAGCATTTTCAGATTTGGCCCTAAAAATTAGGGTTTTCACTAAAATAGGAATTTCTGAAATCTGAAGAGATAGATGGAATCTCCTTGCAAAAATCGAAGTTTACATATTTGGATCGAGATTTTTGGCTGGGTAGATTGTTGGGAAACTCAAACCCTAATTCAGGGCTCTCCCTAGTGAACCCGGGAGGACAAAAAGGCAAATCTGAAGGGTAAATCTTTACTGATATCAATTTCTGAATACACCAGGTTGATCAGCTCATCAAGGTACATCTTTCTATCCTTTCACAAAGTTGAAATTCACATTTTGAATTTTTAGGGTTTTTTCGACAAACCCTAATCCAGGACCAAATCCAGTTTTCAGCATTTCAAGTGGTAAGACCTAAATATTTTCTATTTCCATTTGAAGTACTCTTTAAGATGTCTCACCACACCAAGCTCGAGGATAAGCTTGAAGGGGCTGATAACTTCCAAGCTTGGAAGTATAGGACTGGGTTAATCCTGGAAGAGAATGAGTTGGACTCATATATAAAAGAAGACATCCCTATCCGAGAGGATGAAGAGGCTAAAGTATTGCATAAGAAGAACTTGGTCAAGGCAAAGAGAATCATTGCTGATTCTATTAAAGACCATCTCATACCCCATGTGTCTTCTCTAAAGACACCCAAGGAGATGTTTGACTCTTTGACCAAGCTATTTGAAGGGAAGAACATAAATCAGAAGATGACCCTGTGGAACCAATTGAAAGGAGTAAAGTTTCAGAATGGAGAAAACATTCAATCTTATTTTTCTAGGGTCTCCCAGATTAAGGAACATCTGGAAGCGGTAGATGAAATGGTAGAGAATGGTGAAGTTGTCATGACCACTCTAAATGGCCTACCCAGGTAATGGGATTCCTTTATTCAAGGAATTTGTGCAAGGAAGAAGTTGATCTCCTTCAACAGATTGCAGGAAGAATGTTCTCAAGAAGAAGCAAGGCTTGTGGCCCAAGAAGAAAAAATGGGAAGTGAAGATCAAGCTCTCACAGTACACACCAAGAAAGGAAGGTCAAAGAGAGAGCACTCGCATGCCAAGAAATCTTCACACTATCATCAACCTAAAGATAAGAAAGATCTCAGATGCTTCACATGTAATGAGAAAGGTCATTTTGCTTCAGAATGTCCCAAGAACGAAAGGAACAACAACATCAAGAAGAAGAAGGGCAGTAGGAAAAGATATCATGATCATGCTGCAAAAGATGATGAACCACCCAAGAAGAAGGCTAGGGCAGAAAGTGATGATAGTGATAATGACTCATCATGTGAAGAAGAGTATGTTCTAATCTCTGCTCTCACAGGTACTATCTCTCATGGTTGTAATGATTGGTTAATTGATAGTGGGGCTTCCAAACACATGACTGGGTTTAAGGAATCTTTTGTAAACCTATCTGAACATGAATCACCCCATAAGGTGAAACTTGGGGATGATTATCAATACCCAATCAAAGGAAGTGGTGAAGCCTCCTACAACCTAGATTCTAGAAAATGTTTGAAGATGAAAGAAGTCCTTTATGTACCTGGGCTCAAGAAGAACTTACTCTCCATCTCTGCATTGGATGCAAAAGGTATGAGGGTTGCATTTGTGGATGGCCAAGTCCTAATGTGGCGAAAGGGAAAGACCATAGATGATGCAGTAGTGATTGGAGAGCAAGAGGGAGGTTTGTATAAATTGAAGGGATAACCTGAACATGCCATGGTGCATGAATCCATGAAGCCAAGTGAACTTTGGCATAGAAGACTTGCTCATATGCACTATAGGGCACTTCCAATTGCAAGCAAGGCTGTAGAGGGTCTTCCTGAAATGAAGACCAATAATGAAGGTGTTTGCAAAGGATGTGCAAAAGGTAAGAACATTAAGAAGGCTTTCCCAAGCAGTGAAAGCAAGGCAAAAGGTATCCTGGAAATCATCCACTTAGATGTATGTGGTCCTATGTCATCTAGTTCTCTGAGTGGGTATGTTTACTATGTCTCATTTATTGATGACTTCTCCACGAAGACTTGGGTATACTTCTTGAAGAACAAAGATGAGGTGTTTGATAAGTTCAAGGAATTGAAAACATTCATGGAGAATCGAACTAACAAGAAGATCAAAACATTCAGATCTGACAATGGTGGAGAATTCACCTCAGGTGACTTCAAGAATCTTTGCAATGATTCAGCGATTAAGAGGGAGTTGACTACTCCTTACAATCCACAACAAAATGGAGTTGCAGAAAGAAAGAACAGAACAATCATGGAAGCAGCAAGAGCAATGTTGCATGACTAGGATCTACCTATGCATCTATGGGCAGAAGCAGCTAGAACAGCTGTATATGTACAGAATAGAACACCCCACAATATATTGGACAACAAGACACCAGAAGAGGTCTTTTCTGGTAAGAAACCTAAAGTCATCCATCTTAGAATATTTGGTTGTCCAGTATACACACATGTTCCAAAGGAAAAGAGGACTAAGCTAGATCCTTTAGGAAAGAAGGGTATCTTTGTGGGTTACAGTGAAAGCTTGAAGGCGTACAGAATATACTTTCCAGGGTTCAAGAAGATTGATGTCAGCAGGGATGTAACATTTGATGAAAAATCAACATTCATCAAATCAAGGAATGCACCTATTGAAGTTTATGAAGAACCAAAGGAAACTAGATTTCAAGACACTACCATGACTAAAGTAATTCCAAAAGTTGTTTGTGAGTTTGAAGATCCGCAAGAACGTGTAGATCCACCCCATGAGGATAACTTTCACAAGAGGAAACCTGCATGGGCTAGAGAGCTCATTCAAGATGTAGAAAGATTTGGCATTCCATAAGAAGAACACAGAGCAAAAAAGAGAACCGGATCACATACTAGCTATGTTGCTTTACTCCATGACATTATGAATAAAGAACCTTCCAATTATGAAGAAGCAGCGGAAAAGAAAGAATGGAAGGATGCCATGGTTGAGGAATACCAATCAATAATGAAGAATGATGTCTTGGATGTTGTCCCAAGACCTAAAGAGAGGTCTATTGTGACTTCCAAATTGATCTGCAAAGTCAAGCATGCTGCAGATGGCAGTATAGAGAAATACAAGGCAAGATTCGCAGCTCATGGCTTCTCTCAAAAAGAGGGAATAGATTATGAAGAAACTTTTGCACCTGTAGCCAGGTATACTTCCATCAGAACAGTACTTGCCTTGGCTGCAGAAATGAAATGGAAAATACACTAGATGGATGTCAAGACTGCTTTCTTGAATGGTGTAGTTGAAGAGGAAGTACATGTGGAGTAGCCACTCGGTTTTGAAATACATGACAGGGAGTCATATGTGTGGAGATTGAAGAAATCCTTGTATGGCTTGAAGCAAGCTCCAAGAACTTGGTATGGTAGGATGGACAGTTTCCTATCTAGTTTGGGCTTTAGCAAGAGTAAAGCATATTCCAACTTTTACTACAAGGTTGAGGAAGGAAATCCTGTGATTCTACTTCTGTATGTGGATGACTTATTTGTAACAGGATATGATAGATTGATTGCAGATACTAAGAGGAAGCTTGCTGCTGAGTTCGATATGAAAGATTTGGGAATGATGCATTATTTCCTAGGTATGGAGGTGTGGAAGAATGCTGGTGGGATCTTCCTTGGTGAAGGGAAGTACACAGTAGATATCCTGAAGAGATTCAAGATGATGGATTGCAAGGCCATGGACACACCTATGGAATCAAACCTGAAGTTTCTATGTGATGCTTTATCAGAGCCAGTTGATATCTCTATGTATCGTCAGATGATTGGGTCCTTGATGTACCTAGCGAATACGAGACCATATATTTGCTTTGCGGTGAACACATTGAGCCAGTTCCTGACGGATCTGAGGAGTGTTCACCTGGTTGCTGTAAAGCATGTTTTGAGGTACTTGAAGGGTACAGTGGATTATGGGCTCAAGTGTGAAGCGAATCAAAAGTTTAACCTGCAGGGTTATGTTGATTCAGATTGGGCAGGAAGTGCTACAGATAGGAAGAGCACCTCTGGGTGTTGCTTCAATATGGGATCAGGTGTGATCTGTTGGTTTAGCAGGAAGTAGTCCTGCGTAGCACCGTGTATAGTTGAGGCATAGTATGTTGCAGCCTGTTTAGCTAGCTGTGAGGCAGTATGGCTACAGAAGCTACTGTCTCAATTATTTGATCTCCCATTGGACGCTACTGGTATCTTTTGTGATAACCAGAGTTGTGTGAAGCTGTTCGAGAACCCAATATTTCATGATAGGTCGAAACACATAGAGATAAAATATCACTATATTAGGGATATGGTTTAGAGAGGAGCTGTGAAGCTCTTGTATGTTGCGATGGACGAGCAGATTGCAGATGTACTGATGAAGCCACTATCCAGAGTGAAGTTCAAGTACTTTAGAGAGAGGCTTGGTGTCCTTCAGATCGATGACACTTCGAGGAAGAAGTGGTGGATACATTTGTTGAAGCCATTCCAAGCATGTTGGAAGGAGGATCCTTCACATGGCCATGGATGTAAGCACTGGATGATGAGCATCAGGATGCTCTATATGATCAGTTGGATCATTTATATGTATATATATGCATCATTTTGGATGTTGTATGTGATCAATTGGATCATTTGTATGTATTTTGTGTATGCATCATGTGGGATGTTGGATATGATCAGTTGGATCATTTGTATGTATTTTCTATATGCGTCATGTTGGATGCTTGGACCATGTATCTGTATATGTGTTAACACCCAAAAAGTGTTCACTACCTCATCTACCACATTATATGGCTCATTTGTCCATTTCCCTACCATATTTCCCTGAAAAACCCCAAAAATCCCATTAAAAAGCCTCCAAAAGGCCTAAAATGCCTCCAAAAGGCCACAAAACCATCAAAATAGCCTAAAAAAGGCTAAAAAACCCCCTTTTTCCTCCAAAAATAGCAAAAACCCCCTAAAAAGGGAAGAAAAATGTAAAATAATGAGGAAAAGGAGAAAAAAACCTTATACAGCTGCCTAAAACCATGGGCCAGCACTCCACCACCAAAAAACTATAAATAGGTGATGGAGTTCCCTTATTCCATATCCACAATCACAAGCACCCTTACTCTGCCAAAATCTCTCTCGAAACCCTAGTTCACCTTTGAACTATTTTCACCTTGAGAGCCACCTTTGGCCCATCCCCAACATTGGAGAAGGAGAAGGAGCATCTTGAAGCTTGGAGCATCCTCTTGGACACTGCAAAGGGCTTCATCAAACCTTGACACTCAAGGTAACATTAATAGAAAAAGTCATTCTTTTCATTTGATGTTTATGTTTCATGCTTGTTCTGGAATCAATTTAATTTCTGTTTTAGCTTAATTAGTTTAATATACTGAACTGCTACTAAGGAGTCCATTCTCCTTAGTAGGTGCTCATTGGCACAAGCTAGGGGTAAAACCCTAGCTACAATATGTATCAGGTGGATACATTGTATGATCAGATAGATCATGTATGATTGATATATATCATGTATTTGTATTTGTATCAGGAGGATACATTGTATGATCAGGTGGATAATGTATGATGATATGTATCAGGTAGATACTTGGTATGCATCAAGTAGATGCATTGTATGATCAGGATGATCATGATGACGAGCTTTAGGATGTTGCTCCAGATGATATGTACCAGGATGGTACAATGATGATGATCAGGATGATCATATGTATCAGGTGGATACATTACATAATCAGTTGGATTATGTGTGATGAGTTTCGAAGACACAGATGCACAGTGCCTTTTCGACATGGTGGTAGATGTGTTCTCCCATGTGTGTTCATGTAAGTGCAAAGCCTTTCCGACATGGTGGTAGATTTGTTCTCCCATGTGTGTTGATGTAAGTGAAGATCCTTTCCGACATGGTGGTACATGTGTTCTCCCATGTGCATTGATGTAAGTGCAGAGCCTTTCCGACATGGTGGTAGATGTGTTCTCCCATGTGTGTTGATGTAAGTGTAGAGCCTTTCCAACATGGTGGTAGATGTGTTCTCGCATGTGCGTTGATGTAATTGCAGAGCCTTTCTGACATGGTGGTACATGTGTTCTCCCATGTGCGTTGATTTAAGTGCAGAGCCTTTCTGACATGGTGGCAGATGTGTTCTCCCATGGTCGTTGATGTAAGTGTTGTGAGCCTCTCACGGATGGTGGTAGGTTGGTCCTCCCATGCCGGTGAGTGTAAGTGCTGTGTGTGTGCATCTGGGTTGTGCTTCGTGATACTCTGTGGCCATGGACAGGTTATGCAGTAGCATGTAAAAGGTCCTGGGAGATCCGATAGGTTGAGCTGTGTGCTTGTAATCAGTCCTGGGATGCTCTTTCAAGGTTTTGTTGACTCACGTAATAAGTCCTGAGGATTCCACAGTATGGCCAGTGATGATGAATACCTGTAGGTGGTGGGCCTACATCCAGTATGAAAAAGGACTGGCTTTGTAGAACTTCCTATGACGAGTAGAGTCAGAGATTGGTTGAGATAGCAGCAGTAGTGACGATGATCCCGAGAAGAAGACTTGTATAGCAGATCTGTGTCAAGAAATACCTTCCTAGTTAAGAGGGAGTGTTGATGTATATGTAACTTCGGAATGTATTTCATCTATGTATTTCATATATATTTATTGTACCCTTATAAGAGATGTGTTATTCCTCTATAAGGAAGTGTCGTCATGTGTATTGACAAGTGTCGCAAGTGTGTGTACTTGCAGATGGGTTATTAGACCACCATGTGTGCGGTCGGCCTTGAAATATATATTATATTGTGGATGTACCTAGCTAGACAAGTCGGCCCCATAGTGTAACTAGGCAAACAGGTTAAGTATAAATAGAGATCGGGAGATCTCTATTTTGATCACTCGAAAACTCACACTTCTCTCACTCAGAAAGTGGCGTACTAGTGAGGAGGAGGATCATCTGCTACTAGGAGACTATCTCAGTGTATTTTGGTTGTACTTTGGTTGAGCCATTTCTCTCTCTATCTTTGAGGAAGTTGTGGGGTTTTTCACCTTAAGGTTTTCCCCATGGAAACTCTGTGTCTCTTGTCTCTCATGCTTTTGATTCTTGTGATGCTTGTCATGCTTATTGTGCTTGTTATGCATTGATATACTGTATATGTTATTCTCTCAGTAAAGATCCTAGAGTATTATGAATTAATTCTCAAAATTTAACAATTACAACCCTCCCCACTTTGGTGCTTACAACACACATATACTTGCGTACCCTTACATGGGTCAGGTTGGAGGTGGTTATCATCCCTATGGTCATGGGCATGGTTCATTGTTACAACATAATTTTCCACCTTGTGAGCATCAACACTCTTTGTCCTGCAGGATCCATTTTACTGACTCAAATCCACTTTATATCCTTCAAACACACTATTTCCATATTTTTCTTGGCATCTTGTGGAGAGTCTGCGGTGGATGAATTAATGTAGTCAACATTTCGAGCCATCCTTGGCTCATCATTAGGACATTAGTGATTCCAAGGATGGCTCGAAACATTGACTACATTAATTCATCCACCGCAGAGTCTCCACAAGATGCCATGAATTTTCACTGCGGATTCTTAGCTAATTCCATATTTTTCTTCATGTAAGCTAGATGTTACATTTTAGCCAGCGTACCGACGAGCTACACCACTATAGCCCATGGGTGACAAGGAAAATGGTAAAAATCACTAGTAAATGATTTTTTACTCCCAAAAAGTGGCCTTAGGGTGAGCTATGTCCCTCCATTTGCCCCAAAACGCCTCGATGTGTCCTTTCACGTACCTTTGGAAGGACTATATATTGAGCACATATGGCATATGGAAGGGAGGAGAAAGAGAGAGCAAGATAACTCTAGTGGCTTTTTGCCACATCTTGAGTCTACACTCATTGATCCTTGTTGTTGTGAACCCTTTATGTTCACCTTCCAAACTCCTATCATAGTTTGAGTTTGCCATTCCATGGAGGATTGAAGTGGTGGAGGCACAAGTGGAGAGACCCAGTTCTTGGTTCAGATTGGTTGCCAACAAGAGGTCGTATTACATTGTACTTCTTGTTATTTATTAATAGAAATACTCATATTCTCATCCATTAATGTTGTGAATATTGTTTATATTACATTGGATTGCATTTACTTATAATATCATGGACCATTGCTATTGATGATGTTAATTCCTTTCATATATTATATGCGCTTGTTGTATATTGGCTGTCAAGACTAATTTGCAGGTTCAAGTGCACGAATTGAAAGACAATTTCCCCACCCCATTCACTGATCAGATCTTGGATGCTTGTGTGGGAAGTGAAATTTTCTCGTTCACGGATGGCTTTTCGGGGTATAACCAGATTCAAATCAAACCCGAGGACCAACATAAGACTGCTTTCATTTGTCCTTGGGGTACGTTTTCATATCGAAAAATTCCCTCCGGCCTTAAAAATGTTGGAGCTACGTTTCAGTGTGCCATGACCTATGCCTTTCACGACCTTAAAATGATAATGGATATTTTCTTGGATGATCTTGCTAGCCATCCTTGCAAGAGAGTGGACCACCCCAAGCACCACCGTTGGATTCTTGAATGATGTATACGCTACAAAATTTGACTGAATCCCAATAAATGCATATTTTCTATGAGGTCAGGTCACCTTCTAGGATTCATAGTTTCGAAAGAGGGTAATAGAGTCGATCCTCTTAAATTTGAGGCAATACTTCGCTTGCCTCCTCCACGCAACTTGTTTCAACTTTAGAGCCTCCAAGGGAGAGCTACTTTTCTACGTCGCTTTGTAGTCAATTATGCTAGTATTACCAAAGGTTTCACATGCTTTTTGAAGAAAGACACACTGTTTATTTGGGATGAGCAAGCTTAGCAGTCTTTCGATGCCACTAAGAAAGCTTTGTTATTAGCCCCTATGCTTAGTCCACCCAACTTTGCACGAGATTTTATAATTTTTGTGGCTATGTCTCAAGAGATAATTGGCATGGTCTTAGTTCAGGTTGATGATGTGCTCATAGAGCATGTGATATATTACCTTACTCGAAATCTAGTAGACGCTGAACTGAGATATACTCACGTGGACAAGTTAGCACTTGCGACTGTTCATGCAGTCCAACGGTTACGACACTATATTATTCTTAGAACGACCACAGTTATAGCGCATATCAATCCATTTCAATTTTTGGTATCACGACATCTTATAGGGGGGAAGTACAATAAAGGGATTGTGATCCTTCGAGAGTTTGATCTCGATTTTGCTTTAGCGAAGTCGGTTAAGTCCTTGGTTTTTGCTGATCTTATGTCGGACCTTCCAAGACTTGATGAGGATGTCATCCATGAAGATTCCTTTGTGGATGAGCACTTATTTCTTATCTCGTCAGAGGACCCTTGGTATGGGGATATCATTGTATATCTCCAAACTTTGAATTTTCCTTCGCATTATTCACGGGACGAGCGACAGCATGTGAAACACCATGCCAAATATTATACTATCGTCGGTGACACTTTGTATCGTCGAGGAAAGGATTCTATTATCCATTGTTGCTTGACTCACGAAGAAGCGAAGCATGTGCTTAATGATTTCCATGCTAGGGCGTGTGGTGGTCACTTATCTGGGCTCCCTACAGCCCAACATATTATGCGAGCTGGTTACTTTTGGCCTTCCATCTTTAAAGATTGTATGAATGCTTTGAAGAGATGTCACCCTTTCCAGGTGTTTTCTCGGAATATATACTCGCATCCAGCGCCCCTTCATCTGGTTGTCATCGTCGGTCCCTTCACCAAGTGGGGGGTGGATTTCATGGATTTCAAACCAACTTCGGCTGGGGGGCATCACCATATCATAGTGGTCATGGAATACTTTTCCAAATGGGATGAGACCATGCCTACTGTAAAAGACGATGGTGCTACAACAACCCATTTCATGTTCAATCAGATTATTACTCGGTTCGGTATTACGAAAGAGATTGTCACTGACCATGGCAGTCACTTTCAAAACAAAATGATGGAGGATTTGTCACTCAATCCTGGGTTTCTTACTATCCCCAAGCGAATGGTCAGGTTGAAGTAGTCAATAAGTCTTTAAAGACCATTCTCCAATGTACCATCCATCAAAGCAAGAACAAATGGCATATTATGTTATATCCTGCTTTGTGGGCATATCGAACCGCTGTCAAGACTACCACCGGGTTATCACCGTTTCAGCTGGTACATGGTGTGGAGTTGATTTTACCGATTGAATGCAAAATCCATTTGCTAAAACTGGCCATAGAGATCCTCCTTGATACGTCGGGTATTGAGCAATGTTTAATCCACCTTGAGCAGCTTGACGAGCAACGTCAAGATGCCTCCGTGGCTATAAATGCCAATAAACGCCGTGTCAAGGTTTAGTATGATAGGTCTATCTGTCCTCGACAATATGCTGAAGGTGACTTGGTCCTCTTATGTGACCAAGCTAAAGAACCCCTGGGGGTAGGCAAGTTTAACCCCATGTGGCACGGTCCTTACATCGTGAGGCATGTCCTGGAAAAAGGATCCTATGAATTAGAGGATTATGAGGGAAACGTCTCGAAGGAGCCTAGAAATGGGCTCTACCTCAAGCGGTATTATGTTTGAACTTCTAGTTCGAGCAAATACTTTTGTATACTATTGTATAGTTGCTTCTATACATAGTTTAGATTTCTTTTTGGTTTTTGGGTCTGCTGATTCACTTCCTTTTTATTGATAGATGTCAGTGGAATCTCCTACGTTCTTAAAATTTGCAGATGGTGCTAGCCGTCATATGCAATAGCTTGCTTCTACTGCCTGGGTTATTTATTCACCAGACCACCTAGTTTTGTCTTCAGGAGGTGCTTGTCTTGGTCCTACATCTAACAATGTCACTGAGTATAGTGCCATGATTGAGCTACTTCAGGATGCTATTTCGCATGGTATCCTATTTTTAGAAGTCCACCTGGACTCACAACTAGTTGTGTCTCAGTTGAATGGTCAGTATCGTATGAGGGATCCTACATTACTACAGAAATTCTTAAGGGTAAGACTCTTGGAACGACATTTTGTTTCCATTACATACATTCATGTTCCAAGAAGTTTTAATCATATATCCAATTCATATGCTAACTATGTCCTAGATTGGAATTTGTCACATTCATAATGAAGCACACAAATAAAAGATACATTCATACATTTGTACATACACACATATAGTAGAACCGGAGAACCATAGTTTTTTATAAATAATATGTCCAAAATGGTAGTGTCATAATACAAAAATGGAGCCCATAGCCCTAAAAAATATACATATTGATACAAAAATGGGACTCTGAGATGTCTAAGCCCTATGAGGAGGCCTAGTTGCTGCCTTGACAAGATGCGTCTGATAGTAATAATGTACTGCGTTAGCTATATGCTGCAGCAATCGCACCCAGCTGGTCGGTACACCCGCCACATGGTGCTGCATATCCTCTGGTAGCTGCGCTATCTCTATACCTGGTACCCTATTGGTCATCCATGATAGGTTGACCTGCACAGTCTGTAGTGTATGCTCTGCTGCAATACCTACTACTTTACTACCCCTGCCCCGTCGACTATGTCTTGGGAAGCCCTCGGGTTTTACTGGACCTTTGTCTACAAGCAAACAGCGAATTATTAATATGTGATACTACCACAAAAAGGATTTTTGCATTCACATTTATAATACAAAATCCAAAAAATTTCATACACAAAAACCTAAAAAGAGTAACTCACCGATGTCTCCAAATGCTGCTCCTGGCGGAAGCAGCATGTCACGATCTTGACGGAAGTCTATCCCTACATAGGGGTAGTCATCTATATCTATGACCTGTCAGTCGCACCAGTGAAAGAACTCAGCTATGTATGGTGATGCCTGATGGCCACCACCCTATCATGTTAAGACCTCTTCCCACCGTGTCAGGGCTAGGTAGCGGAGACTATGAGGAGGGACTTCAACCATCGGACTGAGCCCCAGAACCCACTCAAGAAAGAAACAACATAAGATACTGTTGTATCCAAAGTTTTTTGCCTCCCATTTCTTGCACTCCATTAACTAGGTCTTCATGGACCCCAGTAACGTTGTGCACCATTCATATATCATGGGCTGCATACACCGTGAGGCATAGAACATCACCGACCTTGACACCTGGTGAAGAGCTATTGAACATATAATCTACACTAAGGTAGCCACTATAGCCTTCATGCTCAGATCGACTATGGATTTGATGGGCACCTAACTCCCCACTGTCCGAGTATTGGGAAGACAGTACCACTCGATGTAGTTGGGAATGGTGACCCCACCACCCACAGAACGAGATCAAAGGCTTGCCACTTCACCTCAGCAGGACAAACCAGTAATGAAATAGATATCATCTACCTCCAAGGAAAGTATTTTCCCATCCAAGTTGAAGTTTTGTGCATTTATGTCCTAGTAATCTATCAAATGGAGGAGAAATAGGTTTTGGGCCCTTAAACCCCCTATGTTCCAAAATTTGTAAAGCCCACATGATTGTAGCGCTCGTTGTGAAGGAAAATCATTGCGGACGGCCTCATCCACAAGGTCATGTTCCCTTTCTCTCCATTCTATAAGCATACTCGTGAGCTAATTAGGTCATAGAGGAGGGTACCTGCAGTCAACGCATGCATTGACCGTGAGTACCTAGCCCTACCCATCACCCGTATGCTAGTAGCCCATGGGTACTGCCGTGATGATTGAGGGCTTGGCCATTTAAAATTTTTAACCAATGAAAATTCAAATAAAAACAATCAAATGAAAGCTATGGATGAGATTACCAACCTACTCCAGACGGCTCGATGAACGGATGTCCGTAGCTCTCAAAATCAACGATTGAACTTTGAAGTGAAAACTAACCAGAAAACTCAATTTGGGTGAATAGTGAAAATGAATTGTAAATTGTAATTTTTTATTACTATTTATAAATTTGAAAACCCACTAGTCTATAGTTTTCACCATTTTAAGTTGTTTTGGACTAATATAATGTCTTGGAGTAGCATTTTTTGACTAGATTTGTTCGGCGAAAGTTGTTTTGGATCGTTTCGCACCTACAAAAGGTATATTTCACACTTGGAATATAGGTTAGATGTCATTTTCACATGCATAATGCATTTGACATTTTGACCATTTTCATAAACCGTAGGTGCGACCCCGCTTCTTAACCAACACAGAGCCTTCACACTGTTATAGAAGTGTCGTTATGTGGTGGTAGGGCCCTTCCGAACATGGGTACCTTAGTTAGAACCCCTTTTGCATTATGGTTCCCATGTCGTTGTTTGTCCTTAGGATCGGGAGTCCTTCGTAGTTATGCCATGACTTTGCGATAAAGATGTTGAATATTGTAACTTCTAAGAATATTATATTTTGTACTTTATTATTTCAAAGATGGTTCATCCCTCCGAGGTTATTCTATTATGTATCTGGAGATGTTTATTCCTCCGATGGTTTGTGGCAACCAGGGTTATTAGACCCACCATGTGGGGGTCGGCCATGAGTTTGTTATTTAGGGGTTATTAGACTTCTCTAGGAGAGGTCAGCCCCATTAGGGATTTTGGTCAGTCGGGAACTAGTATAAGTAGAGGACGAAAGCTCCTCATTTGACACACTTCCACAACTCAGAAAGTAGTGCACTTGTGTCTGGGAGGTCTACATGTGAGGTAGAGAAGAAGGACAAGTCTTGGAGCACATCTTGTATTTTGGTTGATCATCTTATTGAGGAAAGCTTTGTTGGGTTTTCTACCCCGTGAGGGTTTCCCAGGGTAAATTCTGTGTCTATCTTGTGATTATGTTTCTTTTAGTGTTATTGCTAGTCTATTTGGTTTAAACTTAAGATGGTATCAGAGCTAGCCTGAATAGAACATCTTTCACAACGTGAAATTATATTTCTCTATCTCTCCCAAAATTAGGGTTTCTGCAAAAGTTAGTATTTTTGGATTCTAGTTACATGGATGAATAGCCCTTCTAAAGATCTATATTTTGAGCCTTGGATCGAGGTTTTTGGTTGTGTAGAACTCTGGGAAAGTCAAACCCTAATTTTACCAAAAATGCAATAAACCAGAAATTCTGTTGCAGATCCGGAAAAGTAAAAAGTTTAAGTTTCTGGGTAAGTACTACTTTATCTCTTATCTCTTGGACTTCCCCAAGAGAAGATGGCTCCAAGCACTAAGCTTGAAGACAAGCTAGAAGGTATAGAGAATTTCCGAGCATGGAAATACAGAATTGGTCTCATTCTTGAAGAGAATGATCTTGCTCATTATATCAAGGATGAAGTTGCAGAACCTGAAGGAGATGAAGCCAAAGAGAAGCATAGGAAGGATTTGATTAGGGAAAATAGAATCATAGCTGATTCTATTAAAGACCACTTGATTCCCCAAGTGGCTTCCAAGAAGACTCCAAAGGAAATGTATGATGCCCTAGGATGAATGTATGAAGGAAAGAACATTAATAGGAATATGAACCTAAGTACTCAGTTTAAGAGTACCAAGATGCACAAAGGAGAATCCACTCAAGACTAATTCACAAGGGTCTCCCAAATCAAGGAGCAACTAGATGCCATTGGTGATACTCTTGATGAAGATGAACTTGTGATGACTACTCTAAATGGTCTCACTAGACCTTGGGAGTCATTTATACAAACTATGTGTGCCAGAAAAGAAAGTATGAAGTTTGATGTAGTATGGGAGGATTGTGTTCAAGAAGAAGCTAGGGTAGCCAATAGAGAATCCCTTCTCAAGGAGGATGACCAAGCCTTGGCTACTCACACCTAAAGAAGAAGAAAGGGTCACTTCAAGAAAGTTGACCACAAAGGATCTCAACCCTTCTCTAGATTTAAAAAGGGAAGAGGACCCAACCCAGAAAGAGACCTCTCCACAGTCCAATGTTTCAATTGTCTTAAACTAGGACACATTTCCAGATTTTGTCCTTCACAAAAGAAGAAGAAGTTTGTCCAAAAAAGACACCATGCACATTTGGCAGAAGATGATAGTGAAGAAGAAGAAGAAGAGGAAGACCAAAGGCCTTGAAGGAAAAGATCTAAAGTAAAGAAAGAAGAACTAGAAGAATATGTCCTATTCTCCGCACTCTCTGGATTTGTATCTCCTGGAGAAGATACATGGCTCATTGATAGTGGTGCTTCAAAGCACATGACAGGTCAAAAGAAAACTCTCTCAAAACTTGAAGAAAATTCTTCTCCACAAAAGGTATCTCTAGGAGATTATTATCAATATCCCATCAAGGGAATTGGTGAAGCAAGCTACAAGCTTGATTCTGGAACACCCTTGAAGATGAATGAAATTTTATATGTACCAGGTTTGAAGAAGAACCTACTCTCTATCGTAGCACTAGATAAGAAAGGTTTTAGAGTTGCTTTCATAGATGGACAAGTACTTATGTGGCCCAAAGGAAAATCAATTGAAGATGCAGTTGTCATTGGTGAAGAGGAAGGAGGTCTCTATAAGCTCAAGGGACATCTAGAAGTTGCCCTTGCTCATGAAACCTCTAGCCCTAGTGAGCTATGGCATAGAAGATTATCTCACATTAACTGCAAATCCCTACCCTATGTAAGCAAGGTGGTCATAGGATTACTAGATTTGAAGGTTGATCATAATGACTCATGTAAAGGATGTGAAAAAGGGAAGAATGTCAAGAACCCTTTTCCAAAGAGTGAAACAAAGACTAATAATATTTTGGAGCTAATAGACTCAGATGCATGTGGACCAATGCCCACCACTTCCCTAAGTGGGTTTGAATACTATCTCTCATTCATTGATGACTATTCAAGGAAGACTTGGATATACTTTCTAAAAGGTAAGAATGAAGTCTTTGGAAAATTCAAAGAGTTCAAGGCCTTAATAGAAAATATCTCAGAAAAGAAAATCAAGATTCTCAGAACAGATAATGGCGAAGAATATACTTCAAAGGACTTTGAAGACTTTTGTAAGGAAGATGGAATCAAGAGGGAACTAACCACTCCCTATAATCCCCAACAAAATCGAGTTGTTGAAAGAAAGAATAGAACCATCATGGAAGCTGTAAAGACTATGATACATGACCAAGATCTACCCATGTATCTATGGGCTAAAGTAGCTAGGACAACAGTCTATGTGCAAAATAGACTATCCCATAGTTCTATTGAACTCAAAACTCCAGAAGAAGTGTTCACAGGAAAGAAGCCTGAGGTAAGTCATCTCAAAATATTTGGATGTCATGTGTACATTCACATTCCAAAAGAAAAGAGAACCAAGTTGGATCCTTCTGGTAAGAAGGGAATATTTGTTGGATATTGTGAATCATCCAAAGCCTTCAGAATTTACATACCAGGTTTTCATCATATGGAAATAAGTAGAGATGTAACATTTGATCAAGAATCATCTCTCAAGAAATCCAGGAAGTGCCAGCTTGAAGAAATATATGAAGAAGATACACCTACTAGAATCATAGAAGCTATGCCAATCCCTGAAGATGATACAGCAGAGGACCATGACATGTTGGAACCACAAGAACCCCCTATTACAAACTTATCTAGGAAAAGAAGGCCAACATGGGCTAGAGACATTATTCAAGGAGCTGAAAGATATGGAGCTCCTAAAGGCTCCACTAGAGAAAGAAAGAAACCAAATCTAGTATCCAACTATGTGGCCTTGATGCATGATCTTGTGGATCAACAACCTACTAGCTATGAAGAGGCAGCTCAGAAGAAAGAATGGGTAGAAGCAGTGACAGAAGAATATCAGTCAATAATGAAAAATGATGTTTGGGATATAGTTCCCAAACCAAAAGATAAAAGTGTGGTTTCTTCCAAATGGATTTTCAAGATAAAACACGCTGCAGATGGTAGCATTGAAAAATACAAGACAAGATTTGTAGCCAGAGGATTCTCTCAGAAAGAGGGAATTGACTATGAAGAAACATTTTCACTAGTTGCTAGGTATACTTAAATTAGAACTATCATGGCACTTTCATCTATGATGAAGTGGAAATTACACCAAATGGATGTCAAGACAGCTTTTCTGAATGGTGTAATTGAAGAAGAAGTGTACATAGAGAAACCATAAGGGTTTGAGGTTAAAGACGAGAGAAATCATGTATGCAAACTGAAAAAGGCATTATATGGATTGAAGCAAGCTCCCAGAGCTTGGTACGGAAGGATTGAAGATTTCTTAACAAGCATGAGCTTTACCAAGAGTAAAGCTGACCCTAATCTTTATCTCAAGGTGATGGATGATGAATCAATTATACTGTTGTTATATGCAGATGATCTATTTCTAACCGGAAATGAGAAACAAATTATTGAATGCAAGAAGAAGCTTTCTTCAAAATTCGAGATGAAAGATTTCGGATTAATGCACTACTTCTTAGGTCTAGAAGTATGGCAAGAACCAAAAGGAATCTTTCTAAATCAAGGTAAGTATGCTGTGGAGATTCTAAAAAGATTTGATATGTTGGAGTGTAAATCCATGGCCACTCCCATCGACTCCAACTTGAAGTTATTAGTTAATGACTCATCAGAATTAGTGGACATAACTCTATATAGACAAATCATTGGGTCATTGATGTATTTAACAAATACTAGGCCAGATATATGCTTTGCTATAAATACCCTGAGTTAGTATCTAGTAGAACTTAGAAAGGTTCACTTAATAGTTGCAAAGCATGTAATGAGGTACCTAAAGGGTACATTAGATTTTGGTCTATATTATCTTGGAAATCATGAACTCAGATTACATGGTTACTCAGATTTTGATTGGGCAGGAAGTGTCTTAGATAGAAAGAGTACATTAGGTGGATGTTATGGTCTTGGATATGCCATGATCTCATGGTTTAGCAAGAAACAATCTAGTGTGGCTCTCAGTACTGCTGAAGCAGAATACATAGCTGCCTGCTCTGCTAGCTGTGAAGCAGTGTGGCTTCGGAAATTATTATCTGGAGTGTTTAACTTAGAGATGGATCCCACTATGATCATGTGTGACAATCAAAGTTGTATCAAAATGATAGAAAATCCTGTATTCCACGATAAGTCAAAACACATAGAGATCCGATACTTTTATATACGAGACATGGTGCAGAGAGGAGCTATCAAACTCGAGTATGTGAGTATTGAGGAACAAATTGCTGATATATTAACCAAACCTCTGTCTCGTGTGAAATTTGAATACTTCTGAGACAAACTTGGTGTAGTTCGAAAGGACCCTCGTCGAAAGGGGGAGTAGTATCATCACTGATGATGAGGATACCCTTTTACCACTCTTAGATATTTATGCTTATTTAGATTTAGGTTTCTTACACTTAGAATACTTATATTAGTTTTCTTTTACTTTGATGATATATGTATTGATGATGATACATGTTTTGATGATATATGTATTGGTGAGGACACATGCTTTGATGATATATGTATTGGTGAGGATACATGCTTTGATGATATATGTATTGGTCAGGATACATGCTTTGATGGTGTATGTATTGATAAGGATACTTGTATTAGTACATATTGATGTATTGATGAGAATACTTGTATTGATGATATATGCACATATATTAATGTACTTGTATGGATGAGGATACTTGTACCTGTATTGATGAGAGGATTGGATCATCCTTGGACTTCAGTCCTAAAGAGAGCCGTAGACGTATGTCTTCGAGAATGAAGTCCTTAGTGGACATGAGAGGATTAAGTCATCCTTGGACATAATCCTAAATGTATGGTGGGGATTGGATCATCCCCGGACTTCGGTCCCTTAGATTGAGCTATAGACATGATGTCTCCGAGAATGGGGATTGGATCATCCCCGTACTTCAGTTCCTTGAATTGAGCCATAGACATGATGTCTCTGAGAATGGGGATTGGATCGTCCCTGGACATCGGTCCCTTGAATTGAGCCGTAGACATGATGTCTCCAAGAATGGGGATTGGATCGTCCCCAGACTTCGGTCCCTTGAATTGAGCCGTAGACAAGAGGTCTCCGAGAATTGAATGATAGGACTAGATCGTCCTTGGACCTCGGTTCAAAAGGTACATGATAAGACTGGATCTTCCCTGGACCTTGGTTCAAAAGGTACATGATAGGACTGGATCATCCCTGGACCTCGGTTCAAAAGGTACATGATAGGACTGGATCGTCCCTGGACCTTAGTTCAAAAGGTACATGATAGGACTGGATCATCCCTGGACCTCGATTCAAAAGGTACATGATAGGACTAGATCATCCCTGAACCTCGGTTCAAAAGGTACATGCTAGGACTGGATCATCCTTGGACCTCGGTTCAAAAAGTACATGACAGGATTGCATCTTCCATGGGCCTATGTCCTAAAGTAAGCAGGATTGATCATCCTATAATATGATCGTGTGTATTGCAGGGTATACGATGTTGATGATGATGACAATGCTGATGATCGTATGATGACAATGCTGATGATTGTGTGATGACGATGCTGATGATCGTGAGATGATGATGCTGATGATCATGTGATGACGATGTTGATGATCATATGATGACGATGCTGATGATCGTGTGATGATCGTATGATGACGATGCTGATGATCATGTGATGACGATGTTGATGATCGTGAGATGACGATGCTGATGATCGTGTGATGATGATACTGATGATCGTATGATGACAATGCTGATGATCGTGTGATGACGATGCTGATGATAGTGAGATGATGATGCTGATGATTGTGTGATAACGATGCTAATGATTGTGCGATGACGATGACGATGATGTTGATGTTCCATTAACTGGTTGAGTTACTAATGATGATGTATTGGAGAAAGCTTCCGATGATATATAGATGTATTATGATGAAGTCGATGACTCCTTGCTCCTGCAGACGTTGTTATAATATCCTTCTCGTTAAGGGGGAGTGTTGAATATTATAACTTCTAAGAATATTATATTTTGTACTTTATTATTCCGGAGATGGTTTATCCCTCCGAGGTTATTCTATTATGTATCCGGAGATGTTTATTACTCCGATGGTTTGTGGTAACCAGGGTTATTAGACCCACCATGTGGGGGTTGGCCTTGAGTTTGTTATTTAGGGGTTATTAGACTTCTCTAGGAGAGGTCGGCCCCGTTAGGGATTTTGGTCAATCGGGAAATAGTATAAGTAGAGGAGGAGAGCTCCTCATTTGACACACTTCCACAACTCAGAAAGTAGCACACTTGTGTCTGGGAGGTATGCATGTGAGGTAGAGAAGAAGGACAAGTCTTGGAGCACATCTTGTATTTTGGTTGATCATCTTATTGAGGAAAGATTTGATGGGTTTTCTATCCCATGAGGGTTTCCCAGGGTAAATTCTGTGCCTATCTTATGATTGTGTTTATTTCAGTGATCTTGCTAGTCTATTTGGTTTAAACTTAACAAAAGACTCATACTCTGCTTTGTCTTATGCTGGTCATCTCCCATAAGGAATCCCCCATTTATATCAAATTGTGATTGCATTGCATCATCCTGCTTCCTGCTTGAGCCTTGTGCCACCTCTCGCTTACTCAATTGTTAGCCTGGTGCCTAATCACTTTCCCTGTCGATCCCTATAGAGCTTCCATTTTCCCTTCACAATTTGACGACCTTATGACCCTGAGGGAACACCCCCCGAGTGTCCACATACTTCACATGCTTCCTTTCATTGATCATAGGTATGTTCCACTGCTTGAAACTAGTATGCTCGCTATTTGACACTCGATCCCTCACTTGTTGTATTATAAGCAATTTTATTCTTTTTCAAGCTTTTCTAAATATGAAAAGACCAAAAAAATCAAATATTCCAAAAAGCCAGATGGGATTATGGTTACTACTTCTATTTGGAAGCTATTGTGTCACCTTTGAATAGAGCATTCATTCCACTCCATACATTATGAGTTGGGACTATAGTTGGAACTTAGGAGCTGTACTTGTTTCTCAGTTTACTCCATCGATTGGTTAAGCTTCCAATCATTATGGAGCACTTTGTTGATGCCTCCTACATCACACAATCTATATTGAGTCTATGCTGCCTGAGTCTATCCATCTGCTCATACTCTTGTTCAAAGGAAGTCCTGAAACCAGAGTCGGCCACTCCTCAGATCTCTTGACTATTGCATGTCGGCTAGCTTTATTGAGTCAGTCCATTTCACCTGAGTTCTTCCAAATCTTTCAGCGTACCTGGTACCTCGTGCTGGTTGATGGGGGATGCCTTAATGCCCTCCTTCCAACGAGTTTCATTCCATCGACTTCAACCCATTTATTCTGGAATTTGAGACTTAGAGTTCGGTTGAGTACATTGAGGCTTGCAGTCATTAGTGGTAGGTTCTCTCACCATCGACAGTTTTGGGAATACATCAATGTTCCCTGATCGATGGATTCATCTTAGTGTTCAACTTCAACACATCTATTCGCACTTTGATGATTGTACTCTATGCCTTGATGCCCATTTTCATTATTGGTGGGTTATCTCACATTTGTTAACGGTATACATCATTGACCGGTAATCATATGATGTCACATTAGGTTCGACCTCAACTCCTTTATTCACTTGATGGGAATTGCACCATAGATGATTTGTGTAGAAGACCCCAGGCGATAGTGGCATTCAATATGCTACTTATGATCATGACTTTACATCTAAGATATCACCTCTCAGATATCAGCAGTTTGTACCTCCAGTTTGCACCAGTTGTTTCCTTTTCAGTAGAGAACCATATCTTACTGTAGAGGGATCATGGCTATCATCACTTATGACATGTATTCACTATGTACTGCCTATTCATGGAAATTGTATCAGATTGTTGTACTATACCGACATGTACTCAGGGATATTATTGTATTATGATGAGTAAGCTGCTCCTTCCACTTGTGTCTCCATGACTCCACTTCTGAGATTTATAATGTATTTCGGCCATTGTAGCACCAGTCTCTGACCTCACACATTAGGGGGCATCCGTTACAACATAATTTTCCACCTTGTGAGCATCAGCACTCTTTGGCCTGCAGGATCCATTTTACTGACTTAGATTGACTTTATATCCTTCAGACACACTATTTTCATATTTTTCTTCCTATATGCTAGCGGTTACATTTTAGGCAGTGTACCCGTGATATGCACCACTATATCCCACGGGTTACAAGTAAAATGTTAAAAATCACTAGTAAATGACTTTTTTACTCCCAAGAAGCGGTCTTAGGGTGACCTTTGGCCCTCCATTTTCCCTGAAACGCCTCAATGTGTCCTTTCACTTACCTTTGGAAGTACTATATATTGAGCACATATGGCATATGGAAGGGAGGAGAAAGAGAGAGAAAGATAACTCTAGTGGATTTTTGCTGCATCTTAAGTCTACACTCATTGATCCTTGTTGTTGTGAACCCTTTATGTTCACCTTCCAAACTCCTATCATAGTTTGAGTTTTCCATTCCATGGAGGATTGAAGTGGTTGAGGCACAAGTGGTGAGACCCAGTTCTTGGTTCAGATTGGTTGCCGACAAGAGGTCATATCACATTGTACTTCTTGTTATTTATTAATAGAAATACTCATATTCTCGTCCATTAATGTTGTAAATGTTGTTTATATTACATTGGGTTGCATTTACTTATAATATCATGGACCATTGCTATTGATGATGTTAATTCCTTTCATATATTATATGCACTTGTTGTATATTGGCTATCAAGACTAGTTTGGAGGTTCAAGTGCACGAATTGAAAGCTTCAATGGGAGAATTGAGTTAATTTATGGTAGTCAGTTGTCTATTGTGGTCTACCCCAATCCATAGGAAATTTTCTCCGTAACATTCATATTATCCTTCAAGTCCACAAGATCAGCCTCTTTTGGGAGCTTATAATCAATCTTCACAGCCGTAGCTCTTGTTTCTTGCTCATTTGAATCTACCAGATCTTTCAAAGCTCACGAATGATCCAGTGTGTCATGATCCTACTTGGCCTCCAGTCCCTACCAAGCTCCCTTTTGACATTCCGAAGTTGGAAGGGAAGAATGGTGTGTGATGAACCTGCAATAATTAATTAATACAAATACATGAGATATCAGAAATAATAGAACAGAATCACTTTTATATTGATCACGGGCCACTTCGAGGGGGCAACCTCCTTTGAGCAAGCTCAATACAATTAACTTCACGGTGCCTTCAATGACCTCAACACACACTTATATACTAAGTCTATGCCCAATACTATGAGTCAAAACCATGGGACATATAATACTATGGGATGACTTACAAAGCATATGCGTCCAATACTATGTGTCAATACTATGGGCTAATATAAACTACGGATCAACAAATACTACGGGGTGACTTACAAAGCATATGCGTCCAACAACAATATACTAACATACTAAAGAGAAGGGTTGACATAGGTTCCTAACATCCCCTCTCCCTTAGAAAAAGCTTTGTCCTCAAAACTTTGGTTGGAGAAATTGTTGCAGAATCTGAAGGAGTGGTTCCTCGGTAGCATCCTTGGGTTGCATTTCGGGCCACTGACACCGTTGGAGTGTCAAGAAGGATTGCTTGGAAGGCTGTAGATGAAGAAGAACCCTGTTAGCTGCATGGAAAATGCACTCAGAATGGTGTTGATTGGCTTGTTATTTCAGGCAAATTCTGGGCATGTGAAGATTGTCCTGCAGAATGGGAAGAATCTGATCGCAGTTTCGAAGAACCGAGTCAATTTCCTGAACTGGGGATCTGCTAAGGGTGTATGGAAGAAGAACTGGCGGTTTTTTTCCATAGACTGCTTCATATGGTGTTCTTTGAGATGTGGTATTGTACCACCAGAGCGCTGCTAGTAAATCCATAGAAATAGTTGGCCAAAGATGTGTAGGGATGGGCAAGGGTTTGAGCAATCCCAAAAGGAGTGTCGTTTCCCCCTTGTTGACTTGGAAAGTATCATCGTCAGCCACCATCTGTTGAATTGTCATTTTTAGTCCCTGCCAAAAGAAGTTACATTGTTCTCGGTCATACATTTTGCAGAACCTAGAGTGCCCTGTTGATGAAGAAGCATGGAGTTCATAGAAGAGATAGCCCTGTTGAACATATTGCAACCAATTTGGAACAAGCAGAGAAAGAGCTGTAAGAGAAACTGGGTCATCAATTGTGCGAGAAGGAGCATTTTCCACCATATTGTCCTTACCCTTCTTGTAAGTGATCACATAGGGATAAACCATGAGTTGGATAACCCATTTCAGGTGTGTTGGGGAGGAGACCCATTGTTCCAAAAAAATTTCCAGACTCGGGAGATCAGTCTTGATGCAGAAATAATTCCCTAATAGGTATGGCTGCCACTTCTGTACTGCATGCAAAATAGCCATAATTTCCTGCTGAGAGGTGGATGTGGCTAAATTATTACCGAAAAGGTATCTTGAAGGCAGCAATCGCATTGGTTCAGCAAAGATACCTGCATATCTATCCAAGGAAGTAGTGGAGACTGTTGATGGATGCATCTGAATGGAATTGAGCTGAGCGATGACACCATGTGAATTCTTCTTAAGGATTTTTTCCAGGTGATGTGAAATGATGATGCAGAGAGACCCTGGTTGTAAGCCCATAAATTTGTGTTGTGCCCCATTGACTTTAAACTACATCCAAAGTTCAGCAAAATCCCATAAGATGGGGCCAAGTGTGCGTAGCCATTGAACGCCCAAAACCACATCACTACTGCCTAAGGACAAGGAAAACATGTCAGAGCGTAGGTTATAATCTTCCATAGAGATATGCACATTGTGACACTTCCCCTTGCAAGGGAAGGTGCCCCCATTGGCAACCATGACTTCAAAGTTGGAGCAAGGATGGACAAAACAATCAGCCTATTTGGCAATCCAAGGGTCAATGAAGTTATGAGTGCTACCAGAATCAATGAGTATTGTAAGAGGGAGCTTCTTGAAGTATCCCTTGACCCACATTGTTTGTGGGGTGGTGACGTCGGTTACAGCATGGAGCGAGATCTCGGGTGGGTCGTCCTAAGATGGGGTGTCAACAGGTGGGTGTTGAATGTCGACCTGATCATCTACTGTATCTGTAGCTTCTTCACCAAGTTCTAAGGCATGAGGAGAATCGACATCCAAGAGATAGAGCTTTTGTTGAACACATCTATGTCCCCGAGTGAATTTCTCATCACAATTATAGCAAAGCCCTTTTTCTCGGCGTGGCTGCATTTCTATTTCAGACAAATGCTTGATAGGAGTTGGTTGAGGAGCAAGCGTGATGGGAGGTCGTTGGGAACCCATATTTCTGAAGGGAACAAAGGTGGGTTTGGAGCATTGTTTAGCTACGATATTGTCCTCAGCCAGCTTAGCCAACCCTAGGACTTCCATCATTGTGTTGGGACAAAACATTTTGACCTCTGAGCGGATTTCATCCTTGAGACCACTGATAAAAAAACTCCTGTAGAATTCATTAGACAATCCTTCTGTGTGTTTGGCCAATTTATCAAATTCTGTCTGATACTCTCTCACTGTGCCAATTTGGTGAAGTTTAGTGAGTGCTCCTGTGAAATCATCAAAAGCACTAGGACCAAATCGTGGCAAAATGAGTTGGCAAAAATCTGTCTAGTTTGGCTCGGGATGAACTTTGATGTACCAACGGTACCATTGAAGGGCTTCCTGTTCCAAATGAAAGGATGAAAGTGGAACTTTCTGGGCATCAGAAGTATTATGCAGACTGAAATATTGTTCTGCTCGATATATCCATCCAGTCGAATTAGTACCATTGAAGCAAGGAAAATCAAGCTTCGGCCCACGAAAATTGCTGGAAGAAGAGAACCCGGTGGCTGCAAAATATTCTGGCTGTCTGGTATTGTTCATGGCTGAATGCTGAAGATGGAGGCTGAGAAATTTTTCATCCAGATCTTGGAGTTTGGTTTGGATGGCTGCAAGTGCTTCCTCCATGGTGTGTGCTCCTGCATGGGTGACAACCATAACCATGTTTTTTTTTTTTTTTTTGGTTGAATGGTTAGAAAAACACAAACAAAATCTGATTTAGTAAAGGAAAATTTGGATTGGGGAAACAATCTGATGGGTAATTGGGGTTTGAATGGATTTTGGACACTGTCGAAAGGACAAGAAAGCAAAAAGGGAGATTTCAGAAGCGGGGTGATAGAATGAGAAAATTTGGCAGAGAGGGACAAAGAAGCAGAATTCAGAAAGGAACTCTATGGTAAAATTTGAAGGTGATTGGGTGAAATCTGAGGAAGTTATGGAAAACCCTAAAAATAGACAAATGTGGGATTTCGGGCTTTGGGAAGGGGAATTGGGGATAGAGTCCTCAGGAATGAAAGATGCAGAATGGGATGACAGGGGTTCCCCAAAAAATTCAAGGAAATCAGAGTGAAAACAAGGGAGATATGGAGAAAAAACTGGATTTTTTTTTTAATTTTTAATTTTTAATTTTTTAATTTTTTTTTCTTTCAGAAATGGATTGGCAACAACGGCGTGGAAGGGATCGAAAATGGTTGGATCTGAAATGGTGACTGGATATGGAACGACTTTCAGAATAGATCTGAAATGAATGGATCTGGAGTGGAAGTGATCGGCAACAGTTCAACCGAAAATAGATATGGACTCTTGGTATGTACGGCTTCCTAACAGTTCAGGGGTTTCACTCGGCCCCCAATGCTGTCTGACGGCTTGCGTATTGGGGCAGTACCCCTCACTCCACGGCTCAGGTAAAAATGATAACCGCTTTGCCACAAATGACAGCTCCTGGTTTACCTCACGGGTGGGAACTAGTCAATCAGGTAGGGGTCGTTGCCCTTTTCGCTGGCAGGTCCTCTCAATGGGCCAGCTACTTTGGGGTTCCTGTGGTACTCCTCATAATGAGTTTTAGGGCTTATGCCCAAGTAATTCCCACCGTTAAGCAGATAGGAAGTATTCCCAAATCCGAAGCTACAACAGATGCGAAAACAAATTTGGTAGAAATTCCACCCAACGAGCCCAAGAAAGTGCTCTGATACCAGATGTGATGAACCTGCAATAATTAATTAATACAAATACACGAGGTATCAAAAATAATAGAACAGAATCACTTTTATATTGATCACGGGCCACTTCGAGGGGGCAACCTCCTTTGAGCAAGCTCAATACAATTAACTTCACAGTGCCTTCAATGACCTCAACACACACTTATATACTAAGTCTATGCCCAATACTAGGAGTCAAAACCATGGGACATATAATAGTATGGGACGACTTACAAAGCGTATGTGTCCAATACTATGGGTCAATACTATGGGGTAATATAAACTACGGATCAACAAATACTACGGGACGACTTACCAAGCATATGCGTCCAACAACAATATACTAACATACTAAAGAGAAGGGTTGACATAGGTTCCTAACATGGTGAAGATCTGGGTGATCATGTTACTACTTTTCACCTATGGTGCTCCTCGAATTCATTAAATCATGACTCTATTCGTTTGAGACTATTTCAATGCACCCTCATGGGGGAAGCAGTGAAATGGTATGTCGAGTTTCATGGGGGCACTTACAGGGGTTTTAATGAGATAACCTTGGTTTTCCTAGATCATTTTCAGCCGTCGGTTTGCTATGACACTCGCACCGAAATCTTATCTACCTTCCTCCAGAACAAGGCCACACACATATATGATCATATTCAAGAGTGGCGTCGATGAAAGAGGCTAGTGAAAGGAAACATTCCTCCAGAATTTTTGTTGGAATGGTTCCTTAATTCTTTGCTTCCCTACATCTCTAAGGATGTTTCAATGTCCGACATTACGACTGAGGAGCAAGCTATATTCAAAGACTAGCATCTAGACCTAGTCTACGCTCAGTATGGTATCCTATACGATATTATTCCTGACGCACCGCGCTCACATCATGAGCCCAAGCCTGTTCCTAGACCACATGCTGATGGCATCTTTGGATCCACGAGTACTTGAACCATAGATTTCGTTACAAATCAAATGCAAAATTTTTCTATTAGCCAATCTACCCTCGGACAGGCTCATGCCTAATCCACTTCCACCCAGTCATTTAATGTTCATTCTATACAATTGGCGAATCCATCAGGTAACAAACAACTTGGTGGAAAGAAGGAGGGGAGAAACAATTGTAAGGGTGGGAATAATGGGAATAATGGAAGTAATAGAAATACTCCTAGAAAAGAGAATGCGAACCCTCCTCGGGATGATGGAAATGTTGGTGGGGACCATAAGCCTAGATGTAAGGTGAAGTTTCCTTGCAAACTTTGTTTGGAAGATCACCTTACCCACTTGTGTCCTCGAACTGAAGAATCTTTGAAGCATCTTGAAGAGAGCCCAAATATGTTGAAAGATCCCCTTCAGCATCATCAGAATATGGCTTCGAGTGCTTCCATCGCTAGTTATGGGACTAACGAAACTTCAACGTCCTCTTCTCATACCGTTGGCTTCAGATGCATGAACATGGTTAAATCTGAGGTTAGTATTGCTACTCGCTAACGCGATTATGGTGCACCACAACCGAATATGGGGAATGAGCCCTCTCCTCCTGACTCTTCTTTGCATATCGAGAAGCCTACTACTATGCTGCAAATACCAAAAGGTGTTCTTAAGTGCTCAGTGCATAATCCCAATGCCCGAGCCACCCAAAACTACTCCATTGTAGAATATTTGGGCCAAAATCCATGTGCCATGTCGGCTCTTGAAGTTTTATAGGCAAGGCCTTCGCATAGGAATGCCCTTTTGTGTGCTTTGGGAGTTCAAGATTAGGGTAGCCCTAACATGATTAAATTCAACACTACAGATATCCAACCTCGCTTGCCTTATCATGTGGTTTTTCAAGTCCATGTTATGTGCTTGCAGAAAATAGTTAAACGTACGGGGGTTTAGTGATGTCGTTGGATTGTTGGAAAGCTCTTGGATCTCCTCCCTTGTCAAAATCTATGACCATGCTTACTGCATTCGATGGTCGATCTCTTAGGCTGCATGGTATTCTCCATTCCCTTGAGGTCCACTTGGGTGGGAAATCCATGCCTATTGAATTCGAGGTGGTTGATGCGCCCATCGACTACAACCTTTTACTGGGTAGGAATTGGATCTATGCAATGAAAGCGATCGCATCCTCTGTGTTTAGAGTTATTTGCTTTCCTCATGAAGGAAAAATTGTGACAGTTGATCAGCTAGACTTCTCTAGTTCCAATACCGTAGCATCGTCAGGAAATGTTCTTCCCCAGATCGAAAATTCTGAACCGGCAACTGGGAATATTGGTGTAGGATTGTATTCCTCTTTGATGGGATCACTCAACTTTGTTGCACCAATATCCTTTATTGGAACCATTTTTTGATAGTGCGCCATCCTCATTAAATAATGTATCTTTCATGTTGGCGTATATAATTGAGCTAGAGGTTTCCAATGTAGACCCAGGTACTTCACGGTTCAAGGAACCAACAAACCCCTATTCACCAACCCTTTCGGCAATAGACTGCATGTAGCCTGAGGTCTCACCCGAGGTGAAGCTGAGGGGGTGGTTGTAGAATCAAGTTTCCACAACCTGGTGATGTGAAGGTAAAAGTACTAACGAGTGGCACACCACTATACGGGTTGTTGCAGACCGACAACTACGCGAAGTCTCTACTTCGCGTCGAATACTTCGGCAAGCAGGGGTGCTTGCGCAACTAGAACATCCAAGGACTGCGCAGTATGGGACACTTCTTGCGTCACGTCGATAACTACCAACATCTTACCTCACAGCAACTCTCAATGGTTCAGCGCATAAACTAGACTGCGCATCTACTAAAGACTTGTTCGACTTCATTCAAACACTTGATGATCTTTATCCATTCGTGACACTTAGCTTGGTAATGTTATGGTGCATGCAAATGAATAAAACATACAAAACTGCGCGCTCCAATGTTGTGCTTCAATTCAGTGTTCAACTATGCAACTATCCAACAGATTCATACATTCAAGTGCTCAGAAGTGTTGAATACATAACATTCATCCACACATGTACTACTTAACATATTATTCTCATCATTCTATGGTGAATACATATAAAAGAAATCACAAAATAGATAACTGCGGTATTTAAACATCCATCCTAAGCAAAAGAACAGTTGCAAAACAAACAATCACATAACACAGAATTTAACGTGGTTAATCCCCCAGATGGAGGCTATTTCCACAAGAACGGTTGTTAATAGTGATCTTTTTGGCAAGGGTACAACTATTCTTAGTCTACGCACTTAGCTACAGACTCTCTTCTCTCTCAGATAGGTCTCTGCGCACTTAGCTGCAGAGCCTTTACAATAGCTTCAAAACTCAAAATATGTTAACAATGCTCAGCAATGACTAGCTATATGAGAGATTAACCCTTTCCCATACAAAATGACCTTATTTATATATCACGCCCATGGGCCGTGTCTTTAAAATCAATAGTCCAAAACCCTAAGGTTTCCAAAACTGGCGTGGCTAACTGCCACCCTAGCTGTCACTGTCGACAGCCTGCTCCACCTGCTCCAGTTGGGCCACTCGTGGTTCACATGCTTGTCTAACAACCATAGTCACCAAATGGTTGTAACTTCATCATGGCCTGTCCCTTTCCACACCTTTTTCCTGCCTGTCACCATCGACTTAGTGGCCTAGCTTCTCAACTGCTTTTCGCCAGTCGCTCGAACAGGTCGCTTTCCTCTGCCTTCCACCTGTTCTTTACCCAAAATAGGTCATGTCGTCGTCTGACCTTTACCTATATTGCATACCAAAAATAGTTCATGTGCGGTTTTGCGCACCAACCTACTGCGCAACCATGCCTTGGCCATTTTCGTCGCGCGACATGCATAACTTCTCAAAAATTGCCTGTAGCTTGTCGCCACGCGCAATGCGCACTCTTCAGTACTTGTGTAAAATCCCTACTTGGACCCCGTCCAACAGGCCCCTAACACTCACCTATGGCTCATCCCGAGCCACTTTCAGTTCCAGACAAGGGTGCTGCGCCCTATAGTGTGCCTATCTTCGAAGTAAAATTTTGCAGAGTAATTGCTAACTCTGCGAGCATATCCTTGGCCTTCTTCTCGAATTCTCACAGTGTCTCTAGAGTGGCCTACGAGACCGTTTCTTTGGCCACCTACTCTTTCATGGTGCCTTCTGCCGTCTGAAGTTCTATGAAATTCTCATCAAATTTATGTATTAGTTCAAGGCCTTCCTATTCAATGGGCTGCAACCTCTTAGATGCAGCAGCCTCTTTCTCCCTTAGCGCGGCCAATTCTTTCTATAGGTCCTTGATTTATTATACCTTGTATTTTTTGCCTGGCCGATGCAATTTTTAATTTTGCATTTGCGGTTTCTACCTGTTGTTGTGTCCTCTACAGATCCTCCTTGATCTTTTGTAGCGCAGGATCTTCATTCAACCCCAACACAATTGTATTCACTCCTTTGAGTAAATCCTGGCACTTCGTAACCTATGACGAAATGTTCTCCAAGGTTGTTGTTGTTACATCGTAATCTTCCACCCTGTGAGCATCAGCATTGTTTGGCTTGTAGGATCCATTTCAGTGACTCAGATCCACTCATATCCTTCTGAGATAATAGTTTGCCCTATTTTTATTCCTACCCGCATGTTGCATCACTATAGCATGTGTACCCACGAGTTGCATCACTATAGCCTGCGGGTATCAAGTAAAATGGTAAAAACCACTATTAATTACTTTTTACTCCCAAAAAGCAGTCATTGGGTGACCTTTGGCTCACCATCTTCCCGAGTAACGTCTTGATGTGTCCTTTCACCTACCTTTGAGAGGACTATTTATTGAGCACATATGCCTTATGGATGGGAGGAAGAAGAGAATAGTAAGAGAACTCTAGTGGATTTTTGCCCGATCTTGAGTCTGCCCTCATTGATCCTTGTAGTTGTGAACCATCTATGTTCACCTTCCAAACTCCTATCTAGTTTGAGTTTTCCATTCATGGAGGATTGAAGTGGTGGAGGCACAAGTGGATTGATCTAGATTTTAGTTCAGATTGATTGTCGGCAATAGGTCGTATCACTTTGTACTTCTTCTTGTTCATTAATAGAAATAATCATATTCTCGTCCATTCATGGTGTGAATGTCATTTATTATACATTGGGTTACATTTGCTTATGATATTATGGACCACTGTTATTGATAATGTTAATGTCATTTATATATTATATGTACTTGTTGGATATTGGCTATCAAGACTAATTTGCAGGTTTCAAGTGCTTGGATTGAAAGCTCCAACGGGGATCTACCCCAAACGTTTGGATCGAGCTTGGTTACATTTCTCCATTATCTTAACATTGTCATTTATAATAGAATTGTTTTGAGAATTGAGTTGATTTATGGTAGTCATTTGTCTGTTGTGGTATTCCCAACCCATAGTGAGTTTTCTTCAATATAGCCGTTACTTCCTTAGCTGGAGTGGCGCACAGATCTGACGGGATAATTGGGTGCCTTGCCTCTAGCTCTGTAATCTTCCCTTTGTAGGAAGTCTTCATTTGTGCCATTTCTAATGTGAGGGCTTCTACCTTGACCCTGATTTTCTTTATGGTATCCTCTACATCCTCTTCTTCGGTGCATTCCTCAATGCTTGCACAGACCACTGAAATTGTTTCTTTTAGTGTGTGGAATTTTTCCCTTGCCTCACTTAGCTCTTGCAGATTGCGAGTTGATTCCTACTTTAGCTGATTGATGTCTTTAGCTAACTTTGCACTTTGATCATATGATGCCAGGTGTCCCTCATGAATTTCTTCAATGACCTGCGTGTGTAGTTCGTTCAGGTCCTCTATTGATAGGGACCCAATGTTCAAGCTAAAGTGTGCCGCATTCTTTATGGCATCGCGCACACGATCATTTGGAAAGATAAAGTGTGCAGGTTCTATATGCGTGACCATGGGGTAGGGGCTTATAGCATGGAGAGGCCGTTTCTATGCACCCATTCCTCCTACCTTTCCTTTTGAATCTGACGAATGATTTCCCAAACTCAATTGGGTGACCATCATTTTGACCGTTTCCATACTTTGGGTCAGGCCCATTTGTAATTTTTCCTGCCTAGCTTCCTTCTCTATGCGGGTCTCTTCCCAGGATTCTTGTACCTTAGTGGCAATTGTCTTGCAGTCATCTGGATGGAGCCGCAGGCCGAACTCTGTCTTCTTATCCTTTCACTTCTTGCACAGGCCTCTTGAGTCCAAATGGCCTTCAGTAGCCTTTCTTTTGCACTCTACCGACTCCTCGGCCTCATATTGAGTAGGGTTCTTTTCTTCAACAATGGTTGTACCCTTAGGTAACCCCCCCTTCTTCTTTTCCTTGCATGCTGCTGCTTTTTCATTATCTCCTTCAGTATCTTCTTCATCTGAACTTTTTATGTCGATCTTGGTCGTTGAGACGGGTGTGATGTTCTGTTCATAATCAGATGCATCGTCTCGCAAGGAGGGAACTTTCCAGTCGTCAACCCAACACTCCATCATTGCCTCGATTGTGTCCTCTTCCATGAGATAAAACCCTGGATACCATAATCCTTCCTCTATGTCAGCCCTTGGATAAATGTGTGACTGATGTCTTCTCACGCTAAACCTCATGATGCATGTATACTTGTCGGTCAATGGTTGTGAAATGCACGGCGTTGCCATAATCACTTCGTGCAACTGGGGATAATAGACATAAAAGAATTATGCCGTATGCTATTGTCTTGATTCCTTTGAGCTCGCCCATAGGTTAGTAAAATGTGTTCCATGACCTTTCCTTGCAAAGGTTGGAACCCCTTGATACCCTTCCGGCTCTTTCCAGCCTACAAAAGCTATCAATACAAGCAGCCAGTTGAAATGAAATGGTGTTCCATTATCTTGAGTTTCTTCAACATCTGCTAGAAACTCATTCAATAAGAACTGGCACCAATTGTAATGTCTTTCGCGCAATACATTATATGCTGCCTTAATTGCGACCGCAGGTACCTAAGGCGATCTACACTTGTGCAAAATATTTCCTGCAAGCAACTAGCTAGTAAACTTTGTGGCGCGATCATTGATATCGGTGGTTGGGAAGCCCCGTCCCTTCTGCCATACACTGAATTCCTTTTCTACTTCGACGCTCAGATTTCTATCTTGTGCCCTCTTTATGATTAGGTCAGCAGGGTCTTCTCCTCTCTTGGTTAGGCCTGTGATATGATGTATCATATCAATGCTGATATCAATGTGGGTATCGAGCCATAAGAAGCCTTCATGTATGCAAGTGAGTAATGTGTGCACTACCACGGAAAACTCAAGACTCTTAGTAAAGTGTGGCATTTTCAATAAGTTCAGCAAGCCTAATGGATGGATGGCCTTTAGCCAATCATGGACTTCAAGTCTATTGGTGTCGGTTTGTGCATCCGTTACCTGGTTGATATATTCGTCATGTCTAAATTGCGGGTAAGTCTTCGGTGTTACCAGCATATTTTCAAGCAAGTCCAGGTCATCAAGGTTGCATCTTGGTACGCCACCCAACAAATTCTCCTCAATCTTCACCCTGGTAGACATAGTGGGCATCAGGATTTTGTACTTAAAATTCTTTTCTATGTGGACTGCTGGAGCATCGAGCTTCCGTGGAGGAATGTAGTCGGGCACTGGATAAATAGGTAGGTTCTGAGCCGAGGCCGACTGCTGCAATGGTACTTTGGACCCCCCCACTCTGAAGCTGGCTCTCTTCCCTTGCTGCTTCCTGTAGCCTGCCTTGCTGAACTCTAGGATGCACTTTCCTTTGTCACCGTCATTGCTACTAGAATCCTTGCTTGCTCAAATAACCAGGAGATATCCTCCAACTCAATCTGTTCACTCATACAATTCTTGGTTTGCTCGGTTCTCAAGCATTTCAAGTGCTTCGTAAGAATGGTTAAGTGGCCAAGGGAGGCCTATTTATAGCCTTAGTTGGGCTACAACGTGGTCGTCACTAGTTTGTGAAACACTTATTACCATATTAATGCCCAGTTCTTACCTAAGATTTTGGCCAGGCCATTCGATCCTCATCATTTTCCCAGATCTCTTTCCTTAAATGCCAAAAGGTTGCTTGGCAGGCCAGCGTGTCAACTCCATCGAATCAACGTTAATGTCTCAACCCACCAGCCGGATTTCGATGCTAAATTGGTCATTTCGTCCTTTAATGTGTTCCAATTTGTCACATCCACCCTTAAATTTGAACTTTACCAGTGTCGGCAAATGGGTTAACGGTCCACTAACCGGCTGACAACTGCTATGGTAATGGTTCCCGTCATGATGTGCTGGAGGGCTTGTGTGAAGGTAACCTCCTATCGTGCATTCTGCAATATCTCTCATGCTACCAAGGTTCTTCCTCTTCTGCGCAATTAGTATCTGGATTTTCCCTCCTGTGCAGCTAGTTTCTTCTTCTTCTTCTTCTTCTTTTTGCGCGCAACATCAGCAGTGTTGCGCGGTATGCTTCCCTGAATCATACAGAACTCTGCGCATCCAGACTATCACGGTAAAGCTTTAGTCTGCTACCATTTATCATACTTGGCAAGGTATCTCTAGCTAATGTAGCTAACTGGACTGCGCCACCATTAGTAACATGCATTACAGTATATGGGCCAGGCTAATGCATCTTAAACTTTCAAGGAAATTTCATGAATTTGCTATCATATAGGTGGACTAGATTACCTACTTGAAAAGACTTGTTCTTGATGTGGTGATCATGCCATGCTTTTTTGTGCTCTTTCTATACTTGTTGGTGGGAGCCTACGACAAAGCAATCTTCCTCTATCCCAACCGAGTGTAGGAGCCTTTCTTCTAGCGTTGCGCGGTCTTCCATGCCCGTAAATGAAACTATTCTCAAGCTGGGAACAATGTACTCCGTCGGCATTATTGCCTCTTGCACATAGGCCAACCTGAAAGGTGTATGGCTAGTCAGTTTCTTGCATGTAGTCCTATATACCCATAATACAGATGGAATGCACAAGTCCCAATTATCCTGATTGATGTTGCATATCTTGGTTAGCGCATTCTCCATCACTTTGTTAAATGCTTCAACAGTTCCATTTGCATGTGGATAATAAGGGGTGCTGCGCTGATTATGAACATGGAACTCTTCGGTCAAAGATTCAATGGTCTTATTCAAAAAGTGAGTGCCTTGATCACTCATCAAAATCTTCGGGCATCCAAACCTTGTAACTATATTTTTATATATAAAATCTACGGTTGTAGCTGTGCTACAGTGTTTCACTAGCTTTGCTTCTGCCCATCTAGTTGTTGACGTATTTGTAACTTCGGAATGCATTTCATATATGTATATTGTACTCCTATAGAGATGGTATTATTTCTCTATACGGAAGTGTTCGTATTCCTGTAGACATGTTATTATTCCTTTATACGGAAGTGTCGTCATTTATATTGTAAGTGTCATAACTTATACTTGATGGGTTATTAGACCACCTTGTTGGGGTCGGCCCTGTATAAGTCATGTGGGTCGAAGGGTTATTAGACCACCCTATTGGGGGTTAGCCATGTGGGTCAAAGGGTTATTAGACCACCCTATTGGGTGTCGGCCCAGTCAGCATTATGTTATGTGGTTAAGTTAAGGCCAACCTAGTAAAGGTTATTAGGCAAGTCAAGTCAAGTATAAATAGAGTGCGGGAGGCACTCTATTTCATAATTATATTTTCTCTCACACTCTCGGGAGAGTGGTGCACTTGTGGAGGAGGAGAATCTACTGCTAGGAGATGTCTATCTCTTATGCTTGGGCTGTATCATTGCTCTATCTATCTTTGAGTAAGTTATTGGGGTTTTTCACCTTTATGGTTTTCCCCAAGTAAAATTTGTGTCTCTTGTGTACTTGCATTATTGTGTCCATGATTGATATGTTGTAGATATGTTGTACATGTTGTTCTCTCAGTTAAGATCCTAGATCAGATTGAAGTAAATTTTGAAAAATTAACATGGTATGAGAGCTAGCCTGAAAGAAGGCATGGTATGGCATGTATGACACTTGTTGCACTTGCGATGCTTGGGATTGATATAGAAAAAACCAGTCATCATAGCAATTTCCCTATAAATCCATTTTGGAGAAGTTTTCGGATCTAAAAATTTTGCAAGTCAAGTATCAGATCCCCATGTACCTTTTTTCCAAAGGACAACTTCTAATTCGTTGTACTTTGTGTTTTATGATCTGTACAATATAGGGTTTCTGCCTCTTCTAGATTTGAGTCATAAACAGGTGACCTTGGAAAAAAGGTCATAACTTGGGATAGGAAGCTCCAAATGAAATTTTGTAAATATTGACAGGTAGTGCACGGATTGTACTTTCTCAGGTAATGTTTTCATTGGCCAAAACTGAACCAGTGACACGTGGTACACTGTACAAGTTTGCTCTCCTCTTTTATCCCATAAACAGGTCACGTTGCGACACTTGGCATAGCTGTCTCTCAGAGAATCCATTTGAGGTCAGACCTATGGGGTTGGAAAGATGACAGGTTGGGATATCACAGAAAAGGTTTTCAGACCCTATGAATTGAAATGTTCATAGTTACACCAGAAACAATCAGGTACATATTTCTGTCAAAACAAAATTATTTTTGAGCACCTTCATTCATGGCTTCCGGAATTTAGGGTTTCGGAGAAAGTTGGAATTTTTGTAATCGGAGACTACGGCTGAATTCTACTCATCAAAATCAAAATTTAGAGACCAAGATCATAATTTTTGGTTGGGCAGAAGGCCAGGCTTGATCAGACCCTAGTTCAGGACTTTGATTGGAAAAGTGGAAAATTAGGGCTTCTGCAAAAATGGAAATTTTTGAAATCTATGACCACGGCTGGAAGCTCCTCAGAAAAATAGAAGCTTAGAGATTTGGATCGAACCTTTTTATTGGGAAGAAGGGTGGCCTTTATCAAACCCTAGTTCGGGGTCATGTCCACTGAATCCAGAAGTTTCAAAGGAAAATTTGAGAGGTGAAACTTTGCAGTTTTCAAATTATGAGTATACCAGCTTGATCAGCTCATCAAGGTGCATATTTCTATCCTTTCAGAAGTTTGAAATTCAAAGTTTGAATTTTTAGAGTTTCTCTGACAAACCCTATTCCAGCTGCAGATCCAGTTCCTGCAAATCAAGTGGATTGGGTTAATCCTATAAGAGAATGGATTGGTCTCCTGCATAAGTGAAGAAGTTCCTGTTTCAGAGGGAGATGAGGCTAAGGCCTTACATAAGAAGATTACAAGCAATGTCGACAGGTATGACTTACAGATATGTTTCGAATTCTGTTCATGGTTAATTTTATGATATGTTTGTCTTCATATCATTACGGTTAGTACAATCTTGATTAATTACTAGACTTGTCGTATCACCTTAATAAAATTATGAATAAATGATAGAAGATATTCATTGATTAAGGTTTTGACACTTATGATTGTACTAATGCATTGTGATGTTGTATGAGGTTTATGTTGTTCTCTAACATGAAAGGTACACCAAGAAAGACAAATCATGTTCTACTTCAAGAACATATTATCATGGTGACATGAAGATAAAGATTCATCCATTGTCATGGATCACATAGAAGATCTACTTACGAGGTATGTATAACTTGGTTCTACAATGGTTAACTTATGAGACATGCAGGTTACTATCACAAGTCATTAAAGAGAACCAGAAGACATCATGCGGGTACGTTAGACATAACTAGCTAACATAGTAATCTAGGTATGTTTTTCCTATATCCAGTTAGAATATTACCTTGTGTTAGGATCCCTTATATAAGTATGATTGGTTATCTTTATTCATAAAGTTAGAAATGTAAGTAATCAAGGGTTTATGCATATTATGTCTCTTATCTTGATTGATGATATGACTAACCAGAAGAGTCATGAAAGTATAGGTTTGAGTAATCATGGGTTTAGGCATATTATGTTTCTTACTTTAATTTATGATATGACTAACCATAGGAGTCCTTGAATACTAATGCTTATTATTCATGTTTGAAATGATCATGACTATACATGCTTAAGATTATTGTGTTTTGATAGTATTGAGAATATACTAATAAATGTATGATTATGTATGACATCTCGAGGATATCACAATAATGATACTTGTAAGCATGCATAGTGATCGAGGATGGATATAAGTTCAACGACAGGTAATCCAGGAAGCGAAGATCAAGAGGGAGCACACTCCAGTAGTTTCTGCAAGGATGCAGATATTCAGAGGGAGTCGACCACTTCTCACAATCCACATTAGAATGGAGTTGAAAAGATTCAGAGGGAGTCCACCCAACAACCAAACAAAGATAAGTATTTAAATTGTCATTTCTTACATATTTGTTCAATGATGTATATGGTTATGTTCCTAGACTTAGGTTGTGTATTATGCATATTAGAATAATTGCATTAATCAACAGTATACTACGAATATACATGGGTAAGTGGCCTATGGCACTATAAAACATTCCATTGCTACTTATCCAGAATGAAACCTCTTTGCTGACATGTTGGGAGTTGTGCACACTCTTAACAATGTTCTAGTAGAGATTGGAAGACATATAGAAAGTTACGGGATATGAATAAATGTTGTATTGAAGCATTGGCTAAGATAATTGCATGATTGTATGACATATTTCTTTATGTGTAAGAATTTGTTCTGAAAACTATGACATGTTTCTAATCATGCAATTTAACTTGTTTTGTAGGAAAGATCGTATACAAGCACCTACAAAAGAAGGACTACAACATTTGTTTCAACAAAAAATTTATCTACTGAAGATATCGAATATATTGAAGTTCCCAGGATTCGAGAAGAATGCCATGATCAAGGAGCACCAGTCGATCATGAAGAATGATGTTTGGGATGCAGTCCCAAGACTTGAAGGGAAGTATGCTGTGACTTTCAAATGGATCTATAAGATCAAGCATGCTGCAGATGGTAGCATGGAGAGATATAAAGAAACTATTTGTAGCTCGTGGCTTCTCCCAGAAAGAAGGGAGTGATTATGGGCTCAAGTATGATGCAAATCAAAAGTTTAACATGTAGGGTTATGTTGATTTAGATTGGGCAAGTAGTGCTTCAGATAGGAAGAGCACATCTGGGTGTTTCTTCAGTATGGGATCAGGTGTGATCTCCTGGTTTAGTAGGAAGAAATCCTACGTAGCATTGAGTACAATCGAAGCAAAGTATGTTGCAGCTTGTTCAGCTAGTTGCGAGGAAATATGGCTTCGGAAGCTACTGTCTGAGTTATTTGATCTCTTGCTGGAGGCTACTGGTATCTTTTGTGACAACCAGAGTTGTGTGAAGCTATCTGAGAACTCGGTGTTCCATGACAGGTCGAAGCACATAGAGATCAAATATCACTATATTAGGGATATGGTGCAGAGAGGAGCAGTGAAGCTCCTGTATGTTGAGATAGATGAGCAGGTTGCATATGTGTTGATGAAGCCACTAACCAGAGTGAAGTTCGAATACTTCAGAGAGAGGCTTGGTGTTCTTTAGATTGATGACACTTCGAGGAAGAAGTGATGGAGACATTTGCTGAAGCCATTCCAAGCATGGTGGAAGGAGGATCCTTCACATGGCTATAGATGTAAGCGCTGGATGATGAGCATCAAGATGATGCTCCAGTTACTGCTCTGTATATGCATCATGTTGGATGCTGGATATGATTGGTTGGATCATTTATATTTATGTATGTATGCATCATGTTGGATGCTGGATAGGATAAGTTGGATCATTTATATGTATGTATGTATGCATCAAGTTGGATGCTTGTTATGATCAGTTGGATCATGTATATGTATATTCATCATGTTGGATGCTTGGACCATGTATCTGTATATGCATCGGGTGGATATATTGTATGATCAGGATGATCATGTATGTTGATATATATTAGGTGGCTCATGTATGATGATATGTATCAGGTAGATATTTGGTATGCATCATGTGGATTCATTATATGATCAGGATGATCATGGATGACGAGCTTCAGGATGTTGCTCCAGATGACATGCATCAGGACGATGCAGTGATGATGATCAGGATGATCATATGTGATGACATGTATCAGGTGGATACATTACATAATCAGTTGGATTATGTGTGATGAGTTTCGAAGACACAGATGCGCATGAGCTTTTCGGACATGGTTGTAGATGTGTTCTCCCATGGTCGCAGCGTAATTGCTGGGATTTTCCGACATGGTGGCAGATGTGTTCTCCCATGGTCGTGATGTAATTGCCAGGGCCATTCGAGCATGGATGTAGATGTGTTCTCCCATGGCTGCGATATAAGTGCTAGGGCCATTCAAGCATGGTTGTAGATGTGTTCTCCCATGGCTGTGATATAAGTGCTGGGGCCATTCGAGCATGGTTGTAGATGTGTTCTCCCATGGATACGATATAAGTCCTGGGCCATTTGAGCATGGTTGTAGATGTGTTCTCACGTGGCTACAATATAAGTGCTATGCCATTCTCACATGGTTGTAGATGTGTTCTCCCATGGAATAGATGTAAGTGATGTGTGATGTGCATCTGGGTTGTGCTTCGTGAACGATCATCATGAGTATCATGATGATACTTATGGCAGTGGACAGGTTGTGCAGATAAGCATATAATCCAGCCCTGGGAGGTTTGTAGATAGTCTTTTGAGGTTTTTTTTATGGCATGTAATGTGGCCTTGGGATATTTGGCAAACGCTCTTTCGAGGTTTTGCTTTGGGAGGACATATAATCTAGCCCTGGGAGATCCGACAGGTAGAGCTGTGTGCTTGTAACAGCCTGGGATGCTCTTTCGAGGTTTTGTCCTATGGCATGTGATGTGCTCCTAGGAAATCCGATAGGTAGAGCCGAGTGCTTGTAACAACCTAGGATGCTATAGCTAGGTTTTTCCATGACCACACGCAATATGCTCCTAGGAGATTCGATAGGTAGAGCCATGTGCTCGTAACAGCCTGGGATGCTACAACCAGGTTTTGTGGTGAGATCACATGTAATGTGCTCCTGGGAGATTCGACAGGTAGAGATGTGTGCTCGTAACAACCTGGGATGCTACAGCCATGTTTTGTGATGGCGTCACATGTAATGTGCTCCTGAGAGATCCGATAGGTAGAGCTGAGTGCTCATAATAGCTTGGGATGCTTCAACAAGGTTTTGTGACACATGTAATAAGTCCCGAGGATTCCACAGTATGGCCAGTGATGATGAAGACCTACAGGTAGTGGGCCTACATCCAGTATGAAAAAGGACTGGCTCTGTAGAAATTCCTATGACGATCAGATTCAGAGATTGATTGAGATAGCAGCAGTAGTGACGATGATGATGACTCGATGACAATTATCCAGTGGCGATGATCCAGAGAAGAAGACTTGTCCTAGAAGACCTGTGTCGAGAAATACCTTCCTAGTTAAGAGGGAGTGTTGATGTATTTGTATTTTCGGAATGTATTTCATATATGTTTATTGTACTCCTATAGAGATGGTATTATTTCTCTATACGGAAGTGTTTGTATTCCTATAGAGATGTTATTATTCCTCTATACGGAAGTGTCATCATTTATATTGTAAGTGTCGTAACTTATACTTGATGGGTTATTAGACCACCTTGTTGGGGTCGGCCCTGTATAAGTCATGTGGGTCGAAGGGTTATTATACCACCCTATTAGGGGTCGACCATGTGGGTCAAAGGGTTATTATACCACCCTATTGGGTGTCGGCCCAGTCAGCATTATGTTATGTGGTTAAGTTAAGGCCGGCCTAGTAAAGGTTATTAGGCAAGTGAAGTCAAGTATAAATAGAGTGCGGGAGGCACTCTATTTCATAATTCTATTCTCTCTCACACTCTCGGGAGAGTGGCTCACTTGTGGAGGAGGAGAAGCTGTTGCTAGGAGATGTCTATCTCTTATGCTTGGGTTGTATCATTGCTCTATCTATCTTTGAGGAAGTTATTGGGGTTTTTCACCTTTATGGTTTTCCCCAAGTAAACTCTGTGTCTCTTATGTACTTGTATTATTGTGTCCATGATTGATATGCTGTACATGTTGTTCTCTCAGTTAAGAACTTAGATCAGATTGAAGTAAATTCTGAAAAATTAACACTAGTGAGGTAATCGGTAGCAATAATGATATACCTCGCACTGGTTCTTTTCCCTGGCGGGTTAATAGGACCGACAAAATCAATGGCCCATTTCTCGAAGGCCTGCAAATTGTGGATGTAATGGCATTTCATCTCTGTGTGATGGCTTTCCTATCCTTTGACAAACATTGCAACTCTGGCAATGTTCCTTCGAGTCTTTATGAATCGTAGGCCACCATAGCCCTACGTGCAATATCTTTTGCGTAGTAGCTCTTCCTGCATAATGGCCTCCTGTGAATCCTAAATGTACATCAACCAATATGAATGGTTTCACATGCTCTAATACACATCTACATAGTACTTCATCCAGTCCCAATTTATATAGCTAACCTACGATTATAGTGAAGTCGGCTGTGCGCACTACCAGCTGCTTCTTTTGCTGCGTAGTGAAATCCTTAGGTGCCATCCCTATAGTTAGAGAATCAATGATATCCTGATAATAATCATCAGCAACCTGTATGGCGAACAACTGCGCATCAGGAAGATTGTCCTCCAGATTCGTAGGCTCTTCTCCTTACTCAATTCTTGACAGATGATCAGGTCCCAAATTCAACCTTCCTGGCTTAACCACAATTTCAAAGTCGTACTCTTGAAAGAGTAGTAACCATCTGCATATGCATCCCCCTAACACTAGCTTATTGACCAGGTATTTCAAAGCAGAATTGTCAGTGAACATAGAGAAATGCGCACCAAGCAAGTAGTGTCTGAACTTCTGCAGCGCATATACCATCGCAATTCCTTCTCTTTTAGTAGTGGTATAGTTCTTCTGAATAGATGATAAATTTCTACTTGAAAATGCAATGGGGTGATCAATACCTCCCTCTCCTGGATGAGCAAGAACAATTCCCAATGCTATACATGAAGCATCCAAATGCACATGAAATGGGTTCTCTGAGTCTGGAAAAACTAGGGTCTTCCCAGTGACCATCTTTTCTTTTAATGTATCAAAGCCTTGTTCGCATTCTTCATTCCAGATGAACGACGCATCTTTCTTTAGCAGCTTCTCCATAACGGCGGTTATCTATGCATAAACTTTTATGAACTTCTTGTAATAACCAGTATTCCCCAATGTAGTGCGCAACTGCTTGACTGAATTTGGTGTAGGCAAGTTTACAATGACTTTGATCTTCGCAGGATCAACCATCAAGCCCTGTTTGCACACAATGTGTTCCAACAAAATTCCATAGGGAACACATAAAACACATTTCTTAATATTTAATGAGATTTGATGCTATCTACATTTCTCCAACATCATCCTAAGGTTCACAGCATGGTTCTTCAGTAAACCGAAAATGGTCCAATCATGAAAGTAAACCTCTAAAAACTTATGTATAAAATATTTAAATGCTATGACGACCACTCTGGAAAATATGGAAGGTGTGTTATGCAAGCCAAAGGGCATTACGGTGTACTGGAACGACCCCCATTCTATAGAAAAAGTAGTCTTGTGCCTATCTGTGCAATCAATCCTGATATGATGGTATCCAGAGAATCCATTAGTAAAAGAATACGCCTCATTCCCTCCAAAATTGTCTAGCACTTCATCTGTAAAAGGTGTAGGAAATGGGTCATGCATTGAAGAGTCATTCAACTTTCTGAGATCCACACAAATCCTGATCTCACCCTTCATTTTCTTGTCCTGGATAACCATCGGGGTTATCCACTCAGATTCTTCAACTACCTCAATGATCCCTGCATCGAGCATCTTATCGAGTTTTGCCTTTACTCATTCTTTATAGCGTGGGTTTAGTCTATATGGTCTCTGCTTCACAGGCTTTGTGCCAAGCTTAAGAGGAATTTTCATCACTCCTAAGTCTCCTAGAAAACCTTTCATCTCTCTGAACTTGGTTGGGAATAAATCTTGATAATCCTATAATATACCCGTGATCTCTTCAACTGTGTCTTCATCCCAATAATCTCCGATAGCTGCGAAATTTGGCTCTTCGCTGGTCCCAATGTTCACTTTTCTTGTTTTTACAAGTCCACTCATATCTGGAATTTCCAATGGAGGTCCTTCCACCTCATGTGATCCCTCAGATTCAGGTATCTAGATGTTGCGCGGGTCCTCCTCATCATTGTCTGCTTTATCCTCGCATCCCTTAGCGATGTGATAAAAATCAAGAGCGTGCTCTAGTTGTTCTTCCCATTCTGGTTGTAGGCACCCAGGTACACTATTTGTGCCAAAGAATTCTTCCAGTGTCATGTTTCCCTAAGTGCAGTCTATGTTAGGATCCTAGTGGGAGACCTTCACTAACACCTCGGGGTTTTGGTGTAACGGTTCGTATCATTTGGTATCAGAGCCTCCACCCAGGTTCAAGTCACAGAGAGGGTGGCAATGTCGGCATTGCAGTGTTTGTCCGGGGCTCATACGTCGCAAAGGGGACACCACCGTACGGGTGCACATCCAGCCCAGAGTCTAAACTGCGGAGCATGGTGGGATGTTAAGATTCTAGTGGGAGGCCTTCACTAACACCTCAAGGTTTTGGTGTAATGGTTCGTATCATTTGGAATCAGAGCCTCCACCCAGGTTCAAGTCATAGAGCGGGTGGAAACGTCGGCATTGCAGTGTTCATCCGAGGCTCATATGGCTCAAAGGGGACACCACCATATAGGCGCACATCTGGCCCAGAGTCTGGATAGCGGAGCATGGTGGGATGTTAAGATCCTAGTGGGAGGCCTTCACTAACACCTCGGGGTTTTGGTGTAACGGTTTGTATCAGTCTGGTCTGAATAGTTTTTCCTTAATAACCTGAAATGCATCATTGATGCTCGGATGTTCATCTTCAAAACTAAAATCATGTTGGAAGCTCACAGTTAGGTCAGACCATCCCACTGTGCCTCTGTGCAACTCCATATCTAGATACCACTTCTTTGAAATTGGTTCTTCCAGTGTGTGCACAAATATATGCACCCATTCTGTCTGTGGCCTTTCCCTCCATGCTTCTGAACAGACCTGAATATGCTCTCTAAGAGTTGTCTGTCCATTATATTTCTTGAATGATAGGGTAACCTTATCAGAAAACCGGATTTGCATCTTAATTCTGGATTGATCCCATGTTGTCAGTGTCTGCTTATGCGCGACCCACCATCTGGTAGGTGTATCACGCAGCACTATGTCTAATGCCTGCAAGTGGTGTTCTTTTGCAATTGCTATAGTATATTCATTGATAAAAGAATAAAGGTTAGAGAAACCATCATAGCCGAAGATTGGGCTTACCACCTTTCCAATCCAGTGCAATGACTTGGTGATCCACGCACATCTCCTGGAAGATACTTCATGCAATAATCTTTGCCAGTTTTCCAGTCCTGCATCAAAGTCTGAGATGCAAGAGCTATCACAACACCAACTAAGTGTTCCATCCGTAGTTGGATTGATATAATCAGCAACATTAGTCGTCATCTTGTACATATGGTCCAAGTCTTGGGATTTGGATTCCTCTTGAATCGATTCAACATATATTTTACCATGCGAAGGGTCCAATGGTACAATGACCCTTATATTATTGCCTTCAAATATCATTTTCATAGTCTTTAAATCAATAATGGCAGAATTAGTCATTACGCAATCGATACCCATCAACGCTGTATAAGGATGGTTGTCATCCATTATTTCAATTACTTCGAAATCTGCATACCTGTGTACTCCATCAATGTCAACAATGGTGTTGGGTAACCTCCCCAAAGGTATAACTATCCATTGATTAGCCATTCTTAACTATAGAGGTGACCACTGTAACTTTGGTTTTTGCATTTGATGCCATGTCTGGTTGGTCAAGACATTTACTTCTGATCCCAGATCAAGAATGATCTCATCCATCTCATAGTCACCAATCTGTGCAGTGAGCCTCATTTCCCTTCCTGTTCTTTTAAGACTCCTAATATTATGGACTGCGCCATGGGCAGCCCCCTTCTCACTCCATGGCTCATACTTCCTAAGTAGTTTTTCAAATTCCACATAAGCATCCGCACTCTTCAGTAATTTCATGCAGCTCCATAAGAACTGCGCAACAAAGGTCCCTGTATCTATAGTAATGCTCGTCTGATCATATGCCATTGGCATATCCTGTCTTTGCGGTATTTCACTGCACAACTGTGTTCTTGGTGAGGAAGGTGGGGGTGCTCTGAACATGTCCCACGCTTCCTCAAATTCTCCCTTATTTTTCTATAAGTCCAGACCCGGTGCTTTCCCAGGGGATTTTGTAATCCATACCAGTTCACCAAAATTCTGCTTAGGATCACGTGCTCCAGAAGTCAAATTTTTTGCACCTCCATCCCTTCCTATATCAGCGCCACTACGCGTTACCACATTTACACTTGGATCTGCATTTCTTCTCTCGGTTGCCATCAACTGAATGTTGGGATTCAGTGGTTTTGTCCTCCTTCATTTCTGCATTTCTACCTCAAGTACAGGACAGTCTTCAATAAAATGCTCAAATGATTTACAATAATTACATGTAGTGCAAGGGTTGGTACAATCTCTAGACACGTGACCTGGATGGCCATAGTTATAACATATTACCTAGCTGTAGCCTCTTCCTTACACCGAGCTAGCATTTCTTCCTCTCTTGTGGTATCCACCACCATGACCTCTATATCCTCCCTGATCATAGTGGGTGTTTTCTTGTCTTGGCTGATTTTCTTCTTGGATGTGGTACATTCCAACTCCTCACATCCTTTCCATATCTCGCTTTCTTTCATTCATGAGCTCATAACAGTTGGATTCATCATGTCCAATTGATTTACAGAAATTACAATACAAGCTCTTAGGTGTCTTTATGTATTTCTGTATGAGATAACAGTCCTCAGGCCTATGTCCTCTGCTTCTACAGATTTCACACCATGGCACCTGATTGTGATTCATATTTATTGGGTTTGGTGCGCCACTATCAAGATAATCTTGAAATAGAGGGCAATGTTCTCTGGTGCGGCCCTCGCCTTGCATCCTGTGCACCAAAATTCGCGTCTATGTTCATATCTTTGTTCTTTTCCATTCTTCATACCTTGCAATTCTAATGTCAAGGTAGTCAACTGGTTCTGGATCTGAGACATCCCAAGACTAGTCCCACCGATTGGCGAAGCCTCTAGCTTCATTGCGATCTCTAAGGCCTCTGCCTGCGACACAACCTTCTGCTGCATCAATGTTTGTCTGATGTGGGGCAACAGCGCAACGATGAACCATTCCTTATGCTGTTGTGGAGCTATCTCAAAGCTCACTTGATCCAAAAATGTCTTAAATTGTTGGTCAAATTCCCAGACGATTTCGATAGGCTTCTACTTGATTTCCTTTAATTTTGTTATGCACTGCGATTTTGATTTCGGCTTCTTAAACTCTGTGGCTAGCGTAGCCTTAATTTTTGTTACGGTTCTCAGCTGTACCCGAGAATATTTCATAAACCAATGCAGGGCGCGGTCTCTGAAAGTGGTGATGAGCTGTACTCTCTTCATAACATCATCCTGGATCTGCTTTACACTCCATGCGGCTTCACATAGAAACCAGTGCTGATCAGGGTCTTCTAGACCCATTCCTTTGAATATCAATAGTATTATATCATTATATGTCATTCTCCTTCCTGGTTGTGCAGCGCTCTGAGTAGTGCTGACTATCTGTGCGGAAAAAATAAATGTGGTACTCGGGATAGTGCTAGGACTACTACTCTATGGAATATTCTGAGATTGGGTATTCTGAACTGGAATAGTTTGAGTCAGACTGGCCTGAACACCTACTCCTGTGATGTTACTAGTATTGACGTTCTATGGACTGGGCTGCGCTACAGTTGCAGCGGGTTGATTATGAGGTAGGGGTTGCATGGTATTTGCAACCGGCAGGTTCTGAGGTGTAATAGGGTGTATGGTGGCAGATGACGGCACAATTTGATTGTTAAGGTCCTATGGAAGTTTGGTATTCACGCGGAGTCCAGGGCCTCCGGGTGTAACGTACCCTCCCGTGGTCCTAATGCAAGGAAGGGAACATGATGCCAATCTGGGGCTTTTACATAAACTCATCTCATTCATTAAATTCACAGCAATTAAAAATCAAATGTGTGCAAATGCAATTTAAAGCAAACATGCACAACGCGATAACATCATCCACACACATTACATGATGCCATTCAATTTAACACAATCAACAAATTAATACATTTGCAGAAGTAATTCCACATAAGAAAATACTCATCTTGATATAATGTTGTCCCAAACAACTAGCTATGTCGTTGCAACGTTCCACCCAACCATAGGCCAGTTGTGTTCATCAATTCTCTCAACACAACTACCACCCTTGAGCTGGGCATGATTCTTACAAGGAAAAGAGGACATTCAAACTCATGCACAACCAAAGCAAGAGATACCCACCTCAATCCCAACACTCACTTACACACAACAAACTCAAAACTGGGCATGGATACACATTTCCAGCAAAGGTATTTTACAAAACAAGCTCCATGGGTTTTTGTTGGAGCCTAGGTCGTAGCTGCAGTAAAGCTGCGAATTTTGGGAAAAAAAGCACAAGTATGAAAGGAAAGTGCTAATTTTGGGACAAGCACTAAGTTTTGGGCAAGAAGGAGACGGTGCGCAGTACGGTGCCAGATGGACAAGCTCAGCGAAGATCACGGACCGGAAATCGCGGAGCTCGGGCACACGTCATCGAAGAATGAAGGTGTCTCAGCTACCATAATAAATAAGGCGATGGAGTAGAGGGCTCAGCTACCCTCATTTAAGGGCTAAGTACAGAAGTTATGGTTGCTCGGATCAAGGAGGAGCAACGGACCAGAGCATTGAAGGCAAAGGACAATCGCCCATACCCACAATCTGCGCCGGAATTCATGGAGCCTGTAGGAAGCGGCGACGTGACTGCAAGCGGCGCCTACAGTACACCTAGCCATGTGCGTGGTTAGGGTTTTTGGGAATCACTGTTGGGAAAGGCCCACAGTTTTGTAAAGGTGCGACCGTCATGGCCACCTATATATATGTATACATGATAAAGAAGAAGAGGTTAGATACTTTTGGGATAGTTAGATGGTTAGGCTGTTAGATAGACAGTCCCGAGGATAGATCATGTGTTGATTATCCTTTGTTATGTTTTCTACCGAGTGTGTAGAACTAGAGTAGAATCGGATAGCCGAGGAGCTAATCCCTGAGTTGCCAGACAGTTTGAGTAGATGTCTGTGCCTTTGTAATCTCTGAGAGAAGAGACTAGATTGAGAGAAGGGCTCCCAGCTATGTGCGTGGAGTTTCCTGTAAAGATCTAAGGCTGCAGCTGTGTGCGCAGCGTATTGTATAATTCTATGGTTTTCTGGTTAATATAAACTCCCGTGGACGTGGTTTTCCTCGAGGAGATGAGCTTCACATATGTCTTCTTGTTATAATGTTTGCATGAATGATTAACTATTTAACGTTCATTACCTGTATATGCAAGACTCTTGTATTATCTTTGCGACTGTTTAAGTGAGTTGGAAAGGTCCCTTGATAGCTATAAGTGTTAAGTACCGAAGAAGTAGTAAAGCGCTGTCGCTACAGCGAGCGAGGAATGCGTCACTGCGCTGGATGCACAGGGCAAGGAAGTACTTAACGCGTCGACGCAAGGAATAGTTGCCTTCTGCGCTAGAGAGGAGAAACTGCGCAGTGGGCCTGCCGAGGAAGGAATCCGTGCAGTTGCGCCGAGCGGCCTGCGGGAAAGTCCGACCGCCGATATCTGAGGAACCGGAAGAGGAAGAGCAATCTCCGCGTCACTCAGGTTAAGGAAACCTGATTCCTTAACCCCCCCATAGCCACTTCGGGTGAGACGTCGAGCTGCTGCGCAGCTCGTTGCCGAGAGGGCCAGTGCGCCAAGGGGTTTTGTTGCTGCGCATCATTAAAACCCGGGTCTGCCCAAGAAAGCAGCCAACAAATGGTTCCATTGCCTTATGACTTTTTGATCATGTCACTTCCTTTGCTTTGAACCTTGTTGTTAAGCCAACAAATGGTTCCGTTGCCGCGTGAGCGAGACTTCTTATTCCAGTGATGTGTGAGATTGACGCGCAACCCAGAGAAAGAAAGGAGCCAACAAATGGTTCCGTTGCCTTGCGACTTGTTGTTGTGAGACTTGTTATTTAGCCGACGTGCGAGATCGAGGAGAACAAATGGTTCCGTTGTCTTGCGACTTGCTGCTGTGAAATTTACTATTTCCACATCTGAGATCGTTGCTGAAGCCAGCAAAAGGTTCTGTTACACTGAGACTTGCTCAGTTAACAAATGTGTTACTGGAATCCTACAGCTAAAGAAATTGGAGACTGGTTTGATTTAAAGGCTAAAGAGTTCGCTGAACAAGAAAATAGCAGTTCTACGCTCCAAACAGAAGACTGGTTACAGAAGTATATTTATACTGACCTTCACGAAATTTTCTTTGTTACCTTTGCACTGGAGTTACACGCTTGGATAGCCAAGTTAGCAGATTCTAGACCTACTGTGCATATTGATCGACCAGTCGCTTGGACGCCTGAGCTAGTCAGTATTGTGAAGCGGATAGACAATCCTGTGTCCCGCGCAGTAGACTTTTGGTTGAATAGTCTACTGAAAGGTTTCATCACCGAGTTTGCAGTAGACACAAGAAAGAGTTTCAGTGAAGCTAAGAGGAACTTCTTCCAAGTACACAGAGGTAAGTTCTTAAATTCTCTGAACTTATGGATTAAAATGCTTCTGTATGAAAAAGGAAAGCTATGTATTACTTCTGATGAATAGCATAGACAAGTAATGTCCGTAGATTCTGATAGTGATCCTGAACTCATTGGTTGCACTCGTAGTGGAAAACGGTATAAAGTAGGCCTTGACCAACATTCTTTTGAGTCGAGCCCAGATGATAGCCAAATCCCTGGACCAAGCCATATAGAAAGACAAGGGAGTGCTCATACCCCTTATTACCCTTTTACACCGCAAAAGCCAGACAAAGCTCAGTATAACCCCGCAGTAACACCTTCTAGTAGCCCACACGGTACTTCTAGTACCTCTGTACCACCTTTATTTAACCAGCCCAGAAGCACTGCTACAGCACCCTCACCTCAACCTAGCACAAGAAGGATGGGTGATGACATGAAGTTACCAACTTTTAGAGGAACAGGGATAGAAGACCCTGAGCAACACTGGTTCTTATGTGAAGCCATTTGGACAATTAAGCAAATTAATGATGATGCTGTTAAACTGGTTCAGTTAGCAACCACACTAAGAGAAAGAGCCTTAACTTGGTTCATGAAATACTCAGCAGCACAGAATAGAACGCTTGCTGATGTAAGAAATGCTATGATTAGGGAATTTAAGAAACCTAAATCAGAATCACAGTGTATAACAGAGCTCAAAGACATCAAACAGTTACCTACAGAATCAGTATGGGACTTTGACCAGAAGTTCAAAGCCTTGATAGATCAAGTAAGATTCGAGTTTGCACCACAGCAGCATAAAGAATGGTTCATTGCTGCACTGCTTCCACACATTAGACTTCCTCTTATGCAACAGAATCTCAACACTCAGGAACAAGCTCTAGAGATGGCTATGAAACTAGAAGCTTTGCCTATTGCGGGAACAAGCAACGATGTTGCGCAGTTGCAGAACCAATTAGCAAACCTAACCTTGCAAGTGCATGATATTAAGAAAGGCAAGGAGATTAAGGAAGAAATTTGGTGTACAAAATGTAAAGCCCAAGGTCATTCAAAGGACCATTGCCCCGTTTGGTGTGAAATTTGTAGAACTAGAGGTCATAGACCACAAGAATGTCACTTACTTCAGAAATATGTACAAACTCCAAAGAACCTATATTGTAATTTCTGCAAATCAGTAGGTCATGATGAGAACAATTGTAGAGCATATGATCTTATGATAGAAAGAAAGCATGATGTTTATAGGGTACAAGCAGAGACACAAGGACCCACAGCAGGTCCACCTTATGACCAAACTCGGGACGCCCGAGCAGGAAATTACAGGGGACGCGGATGCACAACAAATTTTGGTCGCGGAAGAGGACAGATCACTTGTTATAATTGCGGAGCACAAGGTCATTTTTCCAGGGATTGCCAAAATCCTACAACCCTTTGCAAGTATTGTAAATCTTCTGACCATATCATTGAAGAATGCCCTCAGTTACAGGCTAAGATGCAAGCAAAGACCCCACAGGTCAATCAGAATATTCAGTTGATTGGAGCAGAAAAAAGAGAACCAGACCCTACAGTTAATATAGTGACATGCAGTGGAGCAACCACTGGTGCGCAAGAGATGGGAATGGGAAAGCAAGCGACGCAATGGGTGCGCCGTGCTAATATTAAACCAGCCCCACTTAACCTGCAGAAGCAAAAAGAAGCATTTAAGCAAGCTCAAGAGTATTTCTCAGATCCGAGAGCTTCAAGTTCTGCCGCAATTCCGCAGAACAATAGTAGACCGTAAGTGCTAAGACAAGACAACCTGGTACAAGAACGGGCCACTACAGCTGGAAGGCCTGACGACGAGCATGCACTAGGCAGTGTTCATGCGTTCCTGCGACAATGTTTAAAATTGTTGCGCAATGAAAAGGCAACTCTAGAACTCCAACACCTGTTGGATCAGTGCCAACAGTCTGCTTCGACGAACACACCGCAGTGTGCTGTTCACCATATTAGGAGTCACATTAGAACTGGAAAAGAGATGAGGCTTACAGCGCAGATTGGAGCATTTGAAATGGACGAAGTCATGTTAGATTCGGGTTCAGAAGCCAATGTCCTCACTATGCAGACATGGGAACAGATGGGAAGCCCTCAGCTTACAAGATCCCCTATCCAGCTAAGACTCGCAAATCAGCAACGAGTCTCTCCATTGGGAAGATTACCCAATGTACCTATTGATATTGAAGGAGTAAGAAGCTCTGCAGATTTTGAAGTAATCAAAATCATGGATGATAGTAGACCATACCCAACACTTTTAGGAATAGACTGGGCATTTGATAATTTGGCTGTCATTAATTTGAAGAAAAGACAGATGACCTTTGAGGATGACCAGATTAGGGTCATCGCACCACTTGATCCTATTCAAGGACCAAGGTATATAGAACCCATTCGCGCAGAAGAGGAAGCGCGCCACATGGAAAGTTTGTACCAAATGACTACTAACCACAGTGACTATGTCAACCCCACAGCAGATGGCCATATCAGCTGGCGATGCGATAGCTCGTGCACATCAGACTCAGATGCAGGATTGGAAAACTGGCAGAATCGTTTACATGAGGTGTCTGCAAGACGTTGCGCAATGATGACTAAATCCATTCGATGGATTGGCACAGAATTAACTGACACTCCAATTTTTGATGGTCTAACTGAAGTAACTAAATTCATACAGGAATATGAACAAAAGCTTCCAGAACCACAGCGCATACAGGCACTAGATATAGCATTGCGCGCTACACCCGCAAGATGGTGGGCAGCGCATAAGGAGAATATTCATACATGGCAAGACTGTCGCAGATTGATACTGCGCAGATTCCAGGACACTACAGCAGAAGTGTCACGCAAATACGAGGGACAGAGTGACCCCAGGTCACACATTGAAGCATGCATTCAGCAATGGTCAGATATTCCGCAAGATGAATGGGTTCACCTATTCATCCACACATTGGATACAGTTCCAAGGAACTGGTATACTGAAACAGAATTGCGCAAAGGCACTCTTACTTGGCCTCTAATGATGGAAAGTTTTCAACTTACCTTCAGCTTTGAGTCAGAGCATCCAAGTATTGATCAAGCTCTGAAGTATATTAAAAAGAAGGTATTTGAACCATGTCTAGTAACAGAATATTCCCAACCAGATTGGGCTGTCCAGATAGAACATGCCCTGGAATGTTATAACTTCACCACTGAAGAGGAGGAGGACGATCCTCGCAACATCAATATCCCAGAATCAGAAGGGACGCGCAATATTAAAGGTCCTAAGCTTGATATTCCTGCCATCACAGAACACATCAAGCTCAAGAAGATTAACATTGGTACAGAAGCTGAACCAAAGTTTGCTTCTATAGGAGATTATTGGGATGATGAAACTGTTGGACATGTTTCAGAATTATTACGTGACTACCAGGATATCTTTCCCACCAAGTTCACAGAAATGAAAGGCATCCTAGGAGACTTAGGAGTGATGCGCATACCTCTGAAAGCAGACGCCAAGCCAGTAAAGCAGCGCCCATACAGGTTGAACCCGCGCTATAAAGAAAAAGTCAAAGAAGAAATTGATAAGATGCTCGCAGCAGGTATTATTGAGCCAGTAGAGGAAAGCGATTGGATTAGTCCTATGGTGGTCCAAGAAAAGAAAACGAAAGGTGAAATAAGAATTTGTGTCGACTTGCACAAACTCAATGATGCATCAGCGCACGATCCATTTCCCACTCCTTTCACAGATGAAGTACTTGATAATGTTGGAGGAAAAGAGGCTTACTCTTTCACTGATGGTTTCTCGGGATATCATCAGATCAGAATCCATCCGGACGACCGCCACAAGACTACTTTTGCAACTGAATGGGGCTCATTCCAGTATACGGTAATGCCCTTTGGTCTTAAAAACGCACCTGCTATCTTCTCTAGAGTTGTTGTTGCTGTTTTTAGAGAATTCATTCATAAGTTCTTAGAAGTCTATTTTGACGACTGGACTGTATTTGGCCTATTAAAGAACCATATTGCAAATCTGCACATGATGTTAGAAAAATGTAGACAGCATCAGATTTCCCTTAACTTGAAAAAATGTATATTCTGTGCACCCTTTGGTATTTTGTTGGGACATATTGTATGCAGACAAGGACTCCTGATGGATCCTGCGAAGGTTGCCATCATTGCTAATTTACCTGCACCCAACTTAGTTAAGCAATTGCGCACTACATTGGGACATACAGGATACTACAGAAAATTCATCAAGGGTTATGCAAAGATCACAGCGCCTATGGAAAGATTGCTGAAAAAGGATTCGAAGTTCCAATGGACAGAGGAATGCCAACAGAGCTTGGACACACTTAAAGAAAAGATGATCACAGCGCCTATTCTAGTTTTCCTGGACTGGAGAAAACCTTTTCATGTTCATGTTGATGCTTCTTCCATAGCATTGGGGGTTGTGCTTACACAGTCTGGAGAAGGAAGTATTGACCACCCGATTGCTTACTCCAGCAGAAAGCTATCTACAGCTGAGAAGAACTACACCACTACAGAAAGGGAAGGATTAGCTATGGTGTATGCCCTACAGAAATTCAGACACTACCTGTTAGGCGCTCATTTTAAAATGTATACTGACCATTCTGCTTTGAAATATTTGGTCAATAAACCAGTGTTAGGAGGAAGAATTTGCAGATGGCTACTGCTCTTTCAAGAATATGATTTCGAGGTTATTGTAAAGCCAGGCAGATTGAATGCAGGGCCTGACCATCTATCCAGGATAGAGTCAGGAGAGGAACCTACAAGTCTGGAGGACAATCTGCCTGACGCACAGTTGTTTTCTATTCAAGCAGCAGACGAATATTATTCTGATATTCTTGAGTTTCTCACTACCGGGCAAGCACCGGCTGAGTTTACAATCCAGCAGAAGAAGCAACTTGTTGTCAGAGCCGCAGACTTCACTTTGATAGCAATCCAGATTTATAAGTTGGGCCCTGACGAAGTTTTGCGCAGATGTATCTTACCACATGAAAAGAACTCTATCATCGCAGAAGCGCATTCGGGTACCACAGGAGGCCATTCCGCAGGGAAGCTGACTGCGCAAAAGATATTAGCCGCAGGTCTTTGGTGACCGACATTGCACAAGGATACTAAGGAATTCTGTAAATGTTGCGATGTGTGCCAGCGAACAGGAAAACCCTCAAGAAGAGATGAAATGCCGCTAAGACCCCAGATTACACTGCGCGCTTTTGATAAATGGGCCATTGACTTTGTAGGACCTATTAACCCACCAGGAAAAAGAACTGGCGCAAGATATATCATTACAGCTACTGAATACCTCACCAGATGGGCTGAGGCGAAGCCAGTTAAGAACTGCGACGCTGCTACGGCCGCACAATTCATTTTTGAGAATATTATCACTAGATTTGGATGCCCAGTGATCCTCATGAGTGATCAGGGTACACATTTCCTCAATGAGACTATAGAGGCCCTTACTGAAGAATTTCAAATTAATCACCATAAGAGTACACCCTACCATCCTCAAGCTAATGGTACGGTGGAAGCATTCAATAAGATCCTTGAGAATGCCCTGACGAAGATCTGTAATCAACAAAGAGACGATTGGGACCTTAGAGTCACAGTTGTATTATGGGCTTACAGAACCACTTGCAAGAAACTAACAGGTCACACACCTTTCAGTTTGGTGTATGGACAAGAAGCAGTTATGCCCATGGAATACATTATTCCCAGTCTTAGAATTGCGCAAATTACAGAAATGGCAGATCCTGATACTATGAATGAAAGACTTTCGCAACTGCTTGCCTTAGAAGAAGACAGACTCTTAGCCGGATTCCATCAACAGGTACAGAAGGCAAGACAGAAAGCTTGGCATGACAGGCACATTAAGCATAAACACTTTGAAGAAGGAGACTTGGTACTCCTTTATGATAGTAAATTCATCAAGTTTCCGGGAAAGTTTCGTGTACATTGGTTAGGCCCTTTTCAGGTGATAAAAATAACAGACGGAGGTGCAGTTCAGCTTGCAAAGCTCGATGGAGAATTACTACCTACAATGATCAACGGGAGTCGGCTTAAGCTTTATCGCGACGGCCACTCCGCTCTGTCGACCTAATATTTTGCTAAAAGAGATGCAGATGCCCAGTGTAGTTGAAAGAGGCACCGCATTCAGTCTACACGGAAGTTGCGAGACACTCAGTCTCCGGCTTCCTGCGCAGTTCCTAGAAACATCCGCGCATGTCTAAATTTTGGTTGGAGCGAACAGAGTTGCGCTCTTGTGAAGCTTCTCCCCGGACCGTTGAACTATCGCTCTTGCGGAGTTCCCTTTGATAATTTGCCGCTTGAAAATGTTTTGTTGTGGACCCCTAGAGGCACACTTCCCTAAGTTGAAATGACCCGCCGGAAATTTTGAATTACAGCAGTTATGTAGCCGCATCTGAATAAATGAAGGATAAGTCCGCTATTTAAGTCTAGCCGTTCTGACGGATTCGGCTTAATCTCTGAAAGATTTGCATTTAACTCTGGCGCCGAAAGCATTAGCTTCTCCCGGAAGGCTGTCAGAACCCGTCAATCACACTAAATGCACCCCTACGGCGAGGAGGATAGCGTGTTGTCAACTCATCTATAGCCGCCTATAGCTACGTTACCCCACTTGGTCGCATTTACTCACCTCTGGCTATAAATACCTCACACTTGTATAATTTTTGGGTTACTTTCCTCGAATTGCTAGCTTGTTTACGAATCCAAGTTATTGTTTTCAGAGCCGAGTTGTGCAGAGTATTTTCCCTTGTTTTCAGCGTCCATATCCTACGAAGGTCCGCCATTTGCTGTCCAAAGTTTTTGTTCCCTACATCGATTCACGACGGAGAACCTGTCAACTGAAGAAGTTGTTCGTCAATTCCTGCGCCGAGGATTAGATTTCGGCATGACTACTCCACTCACAGCTTCGACTTATGTACATCCTGGTTATCGGGATCCCAGACAATCTCCGGCTACAAGAGCGTCGCCATCACAACCAGAAGAACCTGTTCCAGAACCGTTGGCGACCATGGCGAGCTATATTCCGCCGCGTCCAGATGATGCGCCAGAAGTACAGATCCCGAAGAATGCAAAGTATCCTATTCCGTTACCGCCACTACCGGTTAGTGTGCGGGTAGAAGGGCAACTATTGGGAAACATTCCGCTGATCAAGTTCTCTGATTTCAACCTCGGAGACTATAAGACATATCCTCAGTTCCAGCTAGACCGATATCTGAATATAGTGCATAATCCCACCAGAAAGGTTGACGAGTTTATCCCGAAGGGATTTGCAGCAAATCTTGAGCGCCCTGGACTCCTGAATTTGTTGAAGCTACCGCACTTTGGGCATAGCAATGAAGTGAACGCAGTCGTTAAAACACTGCTATCCTGCGTTCATGGAGGTTACCTTTGGCTCGGGAGGCCAATTGATCTAATTGTTGATTTAATTCACCGCATTACTGGTCTATCTAAGGCTGGTAAGGATCCCAATATTCATTTTGTGGGAAAGGACAAGGACAGAAAATTGACTGCACAGGTGGTGCAGAAGTATAACTTAACAAGAGGAGGTCGGGCTTATGACCTCACTGCAGTAGAAGATGAGGCACTTCGATTTACAGGAAGTCTGCTTGCAGGCAGACTTCTCACAAAGTGCCGACCGAAGGAAGTCACTGGAGCTGTCGTGGAGCTCGCCATCGCAGCTGCGGAGGGAGAGCAGTACAACTGGTCTCTCTTCTTGCTGAATTCTTTCTTGGCTGATTGCCTGAATGTGCAGGACAATGCATCCCAAGCATTCCATTTTTCATGGCTTCTAATTTTATGCGCTCTCGTTGGGTGGAAGGAGCCCCCGAATACTCATTTCCTTCCGCGCCGCGCAGGAGAGGTTGCCGGCATGCGCTACATCAACCTCTGGGATTCCCCTAATCCCGCGAAGCGCAAGATGAATCGCGCTGTCTTTTGTGAGTACTACTATCTCCTCCGAGATACCATTCAAGAAATGCCAAGGCTGAGCGAGGAGACAGCCACATTATATGACGGGAAGTTGGCTTTTACAGCCGACATACATCAACTTTACCTCCGCCCTTGCGGCATTCCAGATGAATGGGCGCTAGGCCTTTACAGAATGACCACCGAGGATGTGGAAGAAAACATTCGCGGAGACTCAAGCAAAAGCAGATGCGCAAATCAAGCGACCACACGCTAGTGCGAGTGGCTCGAGGGCGAGCCACAAGTGAGTGTTAGGGGCCTGTTGGAGCCTAGGTCGTAGCTGCGGTAAAGCTGCGAATTTTGGGAAAAAAAGCACAAGTATGAAAGGAAAGTGCTAATTTTGGGACAAGCACTAAGTTTTGGGCAAGAAGGAGACGGTGCGCAGTACGGTGCCAGATGGACAAGCTCAGCGAAGATCACGGACCGGAAATCGCGGAGCTCGGGCGCACGTCATCGAAGAATGAAGGTGGCTCAGCTACCATAATAAATAAGGCGATGGAGTAGAGGGCTCATCTACCCTCATTTAAGGGCTAAGTACAGAAGTTATGGTTGCTCGGATCAAGGAGGAGCAACGGACCAGAGCATTGAAGGCGAAGGACAATCGCCCATACCCACAATCTGCGCCGGAATTCATGGAGCCTGCAGGAAGCGGCGACGTGACTGCAAGCGGCGCCTACAGTACACCTAGCCATGTGCGTGGTTAGGGTTTTTGGGAATCACTGTTGGGAAAGGCCCACAGTTTTGTAAAGGTGCGACCGTCATGGCCACCTATATATATGTATACATGATAAAGAAGAAGAGGTTAGATACTTTTGGGATAGTTAGATGGTTAGGCTGTTAGATAGACAGTCCCGAGGATAGATCATGTGTTGATTATCCTTTGTTATATTTTCTACCGAGTGTGTAGAACTAGAGTAGAATCGGATAGCCGAGGAGCTAATCCCTGAGTTGCCAGACAGTCTGAGTAGATGTCTGTGCCTTTGTAATCTCTGAGAGAAGAGACTAGATTGAGAGAAGGGCTCCCAGCTGTGTGCGTGGAGTTTCCTGTAAAGATCTAAGGCTGCAGCTGTGTGCGCAGCGTATTGTATAATTCTATGGTTTTCTGGTTAATATAAACTCCCGTGGACGTGGTTTTCCTCGAGGAGATGAGATTCACATATGTCTTCTTGTTATAATGTTTGCATGAATGATTAACTGTTTAACGTTGATTACCTGTATATGCAAGACTCTTGTATTATCTTCGCGACTATTTAAGTGAGTTGGAAAGGTCCCTTGATAGCTATAAGTGTTAAGTACCGAAGAATTAGTAAAGCGCTGTCGCTGCAGCGAGCGAGGAATGCGTCACTGCGCTGGATGCGCAGGGCAAGGAAGTACTTAACGCGTCGACGCAAGGAATAGTTGCCTTCTGCGCTAGAGAGGAGAAACTGCGCAGTGGGCCTGCCGAGGAAGGAATCCGCGTAGTTGCGCCGAGCGGCCTACGGGAAAGTCCGACCGCCGATATCTGAGGAACCAGAAGAGGAAGAGCAATCTCCGCGTCACCCAGGTTAAGGAAACCTGATTCGTTAACCCCCCCATAGCCACTTCGGGTGAGACCTCGAGTTGCTGCGCAGCTCGTTGCCGAGAGGGCCAGTGCGCCAAGGGGTTTTGTTGCTGCGCATCATTAAAACCCGGGTCTGCCCAAGAAAGCAGCCAACAGTTTTTCCCCAAATCGTGTCTCACCCAAACAGGCTGTGGAAAGGGAAATTTGTCCCCAGGGAGCAACCAGATTTCTCCCGCATGTTATGAGCATTTCAAATGGCCAAAACGACATCATTGAAACCTCAAATCAATTTGTTCTCATCCCCATTGGTAACTAAAACAAAAACGCCCTTCCCAGCTTGAAAGATGAAGGAAAACACAGGAAATCCATGGAGAAAAACACCCAAGTAGCTCCAAAAACGTGAGAGAGGCAAAACTGCTTGATGGGTAATGGCTTGGGGAGCAATTCATGGCTATTTTCTTTCCCAAGAAGCAAAAACACATTTTTTCATGAAGGGTGGCTTGCCCATACTCGAATTTGGACAGCCATACCTCTCCATTCCCAAGGCATTAACTACCTCAACCAACTCTTGGGAGAAAATGAATGATTGGGTACAAAAGTCAACATGGGTAGTTGAGGGTTTGATGGGTTATCTCATTGACACTTGGCTTGACTTGATTGGCTCAAGGGTTTGAATATTTCCCTCCCAATTCCTTGTAAAATCATGCCCCCATCTCTTGTTGCATTGCATAGCTAGTTGTGGGTATTTTATTAAAATGCATATTTACAATTCCAATGTGCCTGGCTAGCACATAAACCATATGCATCAATAAATCGATGGCGGGGCCTTGGTATTGAGCTCCTGACCACGATTTTATAACAATATTACATTATTTACATTTGAATTTAATGGAGTCAAGATGGGATGTTACACTGGGATTCTTTTCCTTATTAAACCTATATCTCTTTCCACTTCTCAGATTATGTGTCTCTTTTTCAAAACCACTATATATACTTTCTACCATGAAATATTCACAAATATTACTGCATCCTTAAAATACCTTTCTCGGCTAAAAGCATTTTAATGTACAAACTGAGATTGTTCAGGTACTTACCTATGAATCCTTCGAAAAGTATGCTTCAGCTTGACTGTAGGACTTCAACATGTCTACAGTAAACTCAATCACAAATCCTTCAAGTATGATATCAACCCAGAAGTCAAGTACTCGTGTCAGTGGGTTGTCCATTGCTTTGAGCTGCGCTGTGAGATATGGAGTCCACTCTGTAGGTACTCCCCCTTGAAAACAAGTTTTCTTCTCTCCGAGTCACAATATCCACTCATGCAGCTCATTTACAAATGAAGACCAGAAATCTCGTCAACATCTCGCCACAAATATCTGTTCAGCCATGCTACATCAGATAGACGTGGGTGTTTGTTCTCTTTCTTTGCAAAATATTTTATGGTCTTATCACACCAATCCCAGATCTCTTTCTTTTCAGGATGCCAATTGTCTGAACCCAATGGGAACTAGTATTCTTCTTCACACATTACTTTTCCAAATACACTATCGCATCACTGGTCTTAGCTGAGCAATGGAACCATTTGTTGCCATATGTAACTGAGCTAGAGGTTTCCAGTGTAGACCCCGGTACTTCATGGTTCATGGAACCAACAAAACCCCTATTCACCGGCCTTTTCGGCAACAGACTGCGCGTAGCTTGTGGTCTCACCCGAGGAAAAGCTGAGGGGGTGGTTGCAGAATCAAATTTAAATAACCTAGTGATGCGAAGGTAAAAGGAATAACAAGCGGCGCAACACTATACGGGCTATTGCGGACCGACAACTGTGCGAAGTCTCTACTTCACGTCAGATACTTCAGCAAACAGGGGTGCTTGTGCATCCATCGCATCCAAGGACTACGCGGTATGGGACACTTCTTGCATCACGTCGATAGGCTACCAACAACTTACCTCGCAACAACTCTCAATGGTTTAGTGCATCAACTAGACTGCACATCTACTCAAGACTTGTTCAACTTTATTCAAAGACTTGTTCGACTTTATTCAAAGACTTAACGATCTTTATCCATTCGTGACACTTAGCTTATTAATGTTATGATGCATGTAAATGAATAAAACATACCAAAATACATGCTCCAATGTTGTGCTTCAATTTAGTGCTCAACTATGCGACTGTTGGTCGCAATACTGTTATAGAGGTTTCCAATGTAGACCCAAGTACTTCGCAGTACAAGATACCAACAAAACCCCTATTCACTAGCCCTTTCAGCAACATACTGTGAGCAGTCTGAAGTCTCACCCGAGGTGAAGTTAAGGGGGTGGTTGCGGAATTAGGTTTCCACAACCTAGTGATGCAAGTGCTTAACTGACTGATGTGCAACACAGTATGGAGATTCTGTGCTGCGGGTAAGGGACTGTGTGGAGTCTTATATCTCACGTCAATGGGACTGCGCAGTACTATTAGGCTAGTACGGCGAGACAGCGTGTTCACTGCAAGACTTAATCAAACTAATAATTCTTACTTAACAGTCTTAATCATTCATCCACACTTAGACCGATTTCAAACATATGTAATGGAATAATTTGTGGAATGCTGCGCACCCTGATGTAGCACTCAAATTCGTATTATTAACTCTGTAATTATTTCAATAGGTTCATGCACCCAAATATTTAGAGATACTGATCATTAACATTCATCCATATATGAGTTACCTAACATCTTATTCCATCCCTTCCATGATGAATACAGATAAAAGTAAACACATATCAGATAACTATAAGTTCAAGCAGTCATACTGTAAATAATTCAAGGAACTGAATAATAGCAACCATACACAGCAGTCGCAGAACACAAGATTTAACGTGGTTCACTCCCGCAGATGGGAAGCTACGTCCACAAGAACTATTGTTTTATTATCTTAGGAAAGGGTATAACAGTTCTTCGTCTCCGCACTCAGCTGCTGACGCACTTCTTCCTCAAAATAAGTCTCTGCACACTCAGCTGTAGAGCCTTTATAATGGATTCTTTCTCAAAGATTTTAAAAGTATTCAATATACCCAAATACAAAATGCCTAACTCATTCCCATACAAAAATGTCTTATATATATCATGCCCATAGGTCATGTCTTTACATTACGAAGGAAAAAACACTTAGATTTACAAAACTGTCAGGGTTTCCCAAAACTGGATTGTTGGTGTCTAGTAGTGGATCTTCAGTTGTGGCTATCCTCTATGCAGACACATTGCTATATGCTCCCCTATCATGTGCGCCAATAGCTTGCTTCCGCCAAGCTGGTCCTTCTTTCACGGTCTTTGACAATTGGTTCAACTAGTAGTTCTCTGTTTGTGTGACCAGTTGTCTATCTCAATCTACACCTACCCACTGCTTGGTAGTTTATCGACCAACTTTGATAAAAATAGGTCTCATGTGACCTAACCGAAATAACTGCCATCATCCATCCAACACTCTGCTTAGCTGGATCTCTGTCGATGTGGCACATTGCGGTGTTGTAATCCTCGCTCCACCGACTTCATAGTGCTTCTGACACTGCGCTGCACTCAACTTTGTAGCATACACAAACTGTGATGCGCTTGTCCTCGCAGCTTCCAAAAACTGATTTTCACACAAAGTCTCCTTCCATGCTGCGCTTAGCTTTGCAGTTCCCAAAACTTAATGTGTTCAAAATTTGACCCCCTTGGGCCAGGCCCAACAGGCCCCTAACACTTACATGTGGCTCACCCTCGAGCCACTTGCAACTTTTGGATCTTCTAGTTGCTCCTCCTCTGGTGGTCCGGTCGATGCAACAAAGTCATTGTATTCAAGAATCAACTTCTTGACTGCTTCCTTGGTGTCCTTTTTTACTTGCCTTGCTATGTCGAGCATTTCAGGTTTTATCTCTTGTCCTTCTTTCTCTTCTACCTATTTCTGACTGTCTCGCAACTCTTTCAGCTTCTCCTCGATCTCCTATGACATGAGGCTGGCTTTCTCTAGGAAGGGTTGTGTTTTATCCCCCAATTGCAGCCTCTTTTTCTCTTAAATTCTGCACTTATTTCTTCAGTGCGTTGACCTCCTTGTATCTGTGGAGTCATTCCCGTGCTGGTAATGCTTTAACTTCCTCATCCAATTTTTCAAATTCTGTCCATTTAGTTTTGAGATTATTCTTTGCTTCCAGCCACTTTGGGTCCTCCTAAAGGGTAGTGATTTCCTTAGAAGCTGCTTCTAATAAACTTTCACATTTAGATACTTCTTTGGCTATGCTTTCTGCCGCTGATTTTACTTCCTTTGCCCTTATTTATGCTTCGGTCGGTATTATCTTTTGCTCAAGTTGACCTTTTAATGCAGAAATCTCAGCTTCATGGTTGATCTCCATATTGTCTATGTCTTCCTTAAGTTTGTTCACCATCTGGCCTATCTTAATAACAGTATCTGCGGGCTCCGTTTGTACTTCAAATTCTATTATCTCATCCGCAACCGCGGTGATCGTGGATTCTATCCTTTTCCGATGATCATGTTCATCTTGAAGCTCCATAGATCTCCGCGAGCTAGTTTCCTCCAACTCTTTGTAGCTTGTCTGCAGTTCTGCTTTCCCTTTCATTGCATAAGTGGTTCTCTCATGCATCTCTTCAAAAAATTGCAACTGTAAGTAATGTAGGCCCGGTAATGTGATATTCGCAAGATCGAGTTCCATGTGGTCTATGTCCTTTGTATCCAAGATTATTTGGTCAGGTAGCGGAAACCTCACTGCTAATGGTTGTAAATGGACAATGCGGGACCTTGTCGGTGCCACCAGAGTCAACTACGGTGCTTGTATCTACGGAGTGCCTCCCGACTTTGCCTTGGAGTCTGGGTCTTTCTGTGCTGGTAATCTCTGTTGTACTTGTTCAAATTTCTCCGTATTCACCTCCAACTTATTAATGTTCTCCTTCAAGGTTTTGTGAAGAACCTTTTCCTTCTTCTCCTTCTCTATCATCATGTCTTCCATCTTTTCATTGACGACTTGAGAAACTATTTCATAATCGTCCTCTTTAAGGACTATATCATTTTTTTCCTTACCTGCTTTGGACTTTTTCCGTTGTCCCTTTTGGTGTAGTGGACTTTTTGGTTCCTTCCTCTTTGCGGGTTCTTCACTAATGGGGCATGGAATAAGATTGTACTCCCCATCATCGCTTAGAACATCAAATATCTTGACTCGATACTGCGCAGTCCATTCTTTCATGAGAAGATCAATATATTCCTCTGTCATGTGATAGCGTCCCTCAAACCATTCTATGTTCCTCCTTTGCACTTTTGTTGAGATTTCAATGCAACGCATGTTAGCATAAAAATTTACAGTTTGTATGTATTTGCTTGTTACCTATTTTGATATGCACGGCGTGACGGTGATGACATCGTGTAGTTGATGCTAGTGGGTGTGAAACACCTCATTCATTGCATGCTGCTTCTGCATATCTAGGTTTGCCCATAGGTTTTGATAGCTTGGTCCTCTGCAGTCATTTCTATCAATGATCACGCCGATGTAATCCTTTGGTTCCTTCCAACTGACGAACGCCATTAGGAATATCAACCGTGTGAAGTGGAAATATGTTCCACTTACCTATACTTCAAGCAGCTCATCCAGGAATTCATTCAGTAGGTACTGACACCAGTTATACTTTTGTCCTTCTGTGGCACTTTCTCCTAGCAACACAACGCCTGCAGTTACTTCTAGTGGTCTACATTTCCTTATAATTTTACCAGCTAATAGTTGTGTGACAAACTTTGTTGCGTTGTCCTTTATATCGTCAAACTGATAACCTCTCTTTCCCTTTGTAGTAGGTGTAGTCTGTTTCATTAATGCAGCTACTTCTTTATCCTTACTTTTTCCTTGGAAGAATTTCCTTGGGTCTGCGCCTCTCTTGCTCAAACTTGTTATGCAATGGATCAAATCAATGTTGAGGTCGACGTTATGGTTGAGCCACAGGTATCCTTGGTGCATGCACACCATTAAGGTTTGCACTACTGCATAGACTTCCGACGACCTATCAAAATGCAGGAGTTGTAATAGATTTAACGGTCCTGACTCCGCAACTCTAGATAACCAACTTTCTACGACTAAGTTCTGGTTTCCTTTTACATCTTTCTTCCAGCACACATACCTATCTGGATGGAACTGTGGAAACCTTGGTTCATTGTCATCCTTTTGTATTTGTAGTAGGTCATAGTCGTCCCATTTACATTCTTGTATTTTACCGAGGATATTATCTGCCAACTTCACATGTTTTGAAATTGGTGACAATGGAATATCGTATTTTGTGTTCTTTGGTAGCTTCACTATTGGCGCACCCTCTGCCCTTGGTGAAATATAGTCAGGCGTGAATGTGAGCAGAATTTCCTTAGTGGTCTGCGGACCCTTTTGCAGTACCGATCTTATTGGTGGTAACTTCACTTTTTGTTGCTATTCTTTTCCTTTGGGATCCATGGATACAGCGTGCCTCGGTGATCTTCGGGATGCTTTAGGCTTATCTTTGACAATGTTCTTTATAGGGGTTCTCATTAACCCTTCAATGCCTGCATATTGAAATACCTTCATAGCTTCTGGTAGCGTGAGTTCTTGTTCTACTGAATATTTTTCAGACATTCACTTAGGGTTTTCTCAATAGGATACCTTCTAGCTTGCAGAATAACTTGGAAAATAATGTCCGCAAGAAATTCTAAGTGTTTGGTAATGCCCACGAGACAGAATACAATGGTATTTATAGGCGCAACTAGCTTTCCTCTGCTCCTTCTAATGGTTAGATAAGCATTAAATGGTGTAGTTGTTAGCCAAATCTATGAAAGATATCGGTCATTTCTGTCATGAACCTATTCAGAATGGTTATAGTTGCTTTAAATGCTCAAGTGGTCGATAGGAAAGTACTGTATAACGGTTATTTTTTCGACCGAAACTGTAACGGCTATTTTTCTGGAACATTGCGTCAAGTGGCGCAGTAGGTGATCATAGGTTCTGCACAATTGCTTCACAGTATTTCATCATTTTTTTTCTTTTTTTTATCGTGCAGCTTCAGCAATGTTGCGCGATGCATTGATCTATCCTTACACTTTGTGTATAGACTCTTCGCAATTTCCAGTGCCCAATTCCACTGTACTTGGCACTTAGAAGCTTTTCCCATTTTTCTTGATCATACTAGATGCTATGAAGCAGGACTATCATAGTAAATCTTTAGTCTGCTTCCATTTATCATATTTGGTAATGTATCACTGGCTAAAGTAGCTAACTGGACTGCGCCACCGTTAGTAACATGTATGACAGTGTATGGTCCAAGCCAATGCATTTTGAACTTCGCAGGAATATTCATGAATTTACTATCATACAGGAGGACTAGATCACCTACTTGGAAATATTTGTTCTTAATGTGGCGATCGTGCCATGCTTTCTCACGCTCTTTCTATACTTGTTGGTGCAAACCTGTGATGAAGCAATCTTCTTCTAGACTAACCAAGTGTAATAGTCTTTCTTCCAATGTTGCGCGATCTGCCATTCCTGTAAATGCAACTATTCTCAAGCTAGGAATAATATATTCCATTGGCATTATTGCTTCCTTCCCATAATCCACTCTGAACGGTGTATGTCCAGTTAATTTCTCGCATGTTGTTCTGTATGCCCATAATACAGATGGAATGCGCAGATCCCAGTCGCTGCAGTTTACATTGCATATCTTGATTAGGGCATTCTCGATTAATTTATTGAACGCTTCAACAATTCCATTCGCTTGTGGGTGATAAGGTGTACTTCACTGATGATGGATGTAGAATTCTTCAGTCAAAGCTTCAATAGTTCTGATCAGAAAATGAGTACCTTGATCACTCATCAAAATTTTTGGGCATCCAAATCGTGTAAGGATGTTTTCAAAGATAAACTCAGCAACTGTGGCTGTGGTGCAGTTTTTTACTGGTTTTGCTTATGCTCATTTTGGTGAGGTAGTCAGTTGCAGTAATAATGTACCTTGCACTAGTTTTTGTCCCCGGTGGGTTGATGGGTCCCACGAAATCAACTGCCCATTTTTCAAATTCCTGTAAGGTTAGCTGAGGATTCAATGACATTTCATCTCTTCGTGATAGTTTTCCTATCCTCTGACATACATCACAGCTTTGGCAATGTTGCTTTGAATCTTTATGGACTATTGGCCACCATAGCCATGCACGCAACCTTCTTTGCAGTATCTCTTCCTGCATAATGGCCTCCTACTGCTCCTGAATGTGCATCGGCTAGTATATATGGCTTTTCATGTTCTAATACGCACCTTCGGAGTACTTCATCAGGTCCTAATTTGTATAGTTTACCTGCAATAATGCTGAAGTCCGCGACCCGTACTACTAGCTGTTTCTTCTGTTGCGTAGTGAATTCTTCAGGTGCGAACGCTATGGTTAAGAAGTTGATTATGTCTTGATAATACTCATCGACTACCTGCATAGCGAACAACTACGCGTCAGGCAGGGTGTCTTCAATATTTTTTGGCTCTTCTCTTGACTCGATCTTAGACAGATGATCAGGTCCTAGGTTTAACCTCCCTGGCTTAACCACTATTTCAAAATCATACTCTTGGAAGAGTAGTAGCCACCTACATATCCGCCCCCCTAACACTAGATTATTGACTAGGTATTTCAATGCAGAATGGTTGGTAAACATAGAGAAGTGTGCACCAAGCAAATAGTGTCTGAACTTTTGTAGTGCATATACCATTGCCAGTCCTTCTCTTTCAGTATAGTGGTATAGTTCTTCTCAAAAAATGATAGTTTTCTGCTGGAAAATGCAATGGGATGATCAATGCCTCCTTCCCCTAGCGGGGAAAGAACAATTCCCAATGCTATACATGAAGCATCAACATGGACATGAAATGGCTTTTCCCAGTCTGGAAAAACTAGTATCAGAGCAGTGACCATCTTCTTTTTTAATGTGTTGAATCCTTTCTCACAGTTCTCATTCCAAATAAATGGTGCATCTTTCTTTAAAATCTTCTCCATTTCTACGGTTATTTGGGCATATCCTTTTATGAATTTCCTGTAGTAACTGGTGTGCCCTAGTGTAGTGCACAATTGCTTAACTGATTTTGCTGTAGGAAAATTTACAATAACTTCGATCTCCGCAGGGTCAACCATTAATCCCTTCTTACACACAATGTGCCCAACAGAATCCCATAAGGAACACAGAAAATACATTTATTCATATTCAAATAAATCTGGTGCTATCTGCATTTTTCTAGCATCATCCTGAGGTTTGTAGCATGGTTCTTCAGTAATCCAAAAATGGTCCAATCATCAAAGTAAACCTATAAAAACTTGCATATGAATTCTTTAAATGCTACGATCACTACTCTAGAAAATATGGTTGGTGCATTCTTCAAACCAAATGACATTACTATATACTGGAACGAACCCCATTCTATTGCAAAAGTGGTCTTGTGTCTGTCTGTCAGATCAATTCTAATCTGAGGGTATCCATAAAACCCATCAGTAAAAGAGTATGCCTCGTTGCCTCCCACATTATCAAGTACTTCATTAGTAAAAGGAGTAGGAAATGAGTTATGCACTGAAGCATCATTTCGTTTTCTTAGATCAACACAAATCGTGATCTCACCTTTTGTATTCTTATCTTGGAAAACCATCAGGCTTATCCATTTAGATTCTTTAACCAGCTCAATAATCCATGCTTCAATCATCTTGTCGATTTATGCCTTAACTCGTTCTTTGTAGCGTGGATTTAATCTATATGGTCTTTGTTTCATAGGTTTAGCACTAGGCTTAAGAGGGATTTTCATCACTCCTAAGTCTCCCGAAATGCCTTTCATCTTGGTGAACTTGGTCGGGAATACTTCCTGATATTCTTGTAATATACTCATGATCTCTGCAACTATATTATCATCCCAATAATCTCCGATTGCTGTGAACTTCAGCTCTTCATGGGTGCCGATGTTCACTTTCTTTATTTTAACCGGTCCACTCATATCTGGAATTTCTAGTGGAGGTCCTTCTACCTCGCGTACTCCTTCTGATTCTAGGATTTCTATGTTGCGCGGGTCCTCCTCGTCACTATCTTCAACTTCTTCAGCTATGTTGTAGCAGTCCAAGGCCTGCTCTATCTGTTCTGACCAATCTGGTTGTAGATTCGCAAGTACATTATTTGTTTCAAAAAACTCTTCTAGTGTTATGTTTTCCTCCTTGCAATGTGGGATACATATCTTTTGCTTGATTAGCTCCAGCGCTACATGGATAGTCAGATGGTCATCTTGAAAACTAAAATCCTTCTGGCAGGTCGCAGTGAGGAACGACCAATCCGTGCTTCCTATGCACAACACCTCTTCTAGATACCATTTCTTTGGAATAGGCTCCTCTAGCGTATGCACAAAGAGATGTACCCATTTTGTCTATGGTCTTTCCTTCCAATCTTCTACACAAGCTGTGATATGATCTCCTAGATCCATTTGACCATTATATTTCTCAAATGGTAGTGTGACCTTATCAGCAAATATGATCTATAGTTTTATTCTGCACTGTTCCCAAGTTGTCAATGTCTTTTTATGCATATCCCACCATCTGGAAGGTGTTTCCCACAGTGCCATGTCTAATGCTGAGACGTGATATTCATCTGCAATTGCTGCAGAGTATTCTTTGATAAATGAATAGACGTTAGTTGTACCATCATAAGTGGGGATTGGACTTACCTTTTTTCCAATCGAACAGAGTGACTTTGTAATTGTTGCGCATCTCCTGGCAGATACTTCATGCATTATATGTTGCCAGTTTTCTAATTCTTCCTTAGAGTCTGAGATGCAAGAACTATCGCAGCGCTAGCTAAGCATTCCATCAGTAGTAGGATGAGTATAATCCATGACATTTGTTGTCATCTTATAGATACGGTCGATATCTTGAGCTCTATACTCCTCTTGAACCGGTTCAACATATCGCTCCCCTTGCGAAGGGTCCAATGGTGCAACAACCCTTATGTCATTGCCTTCAAATATCATTTTCATTGTCTTTAGGTTTATTATTGTGGAGTTTGTCATTGCCCAATCGATACCTAGCAGTGCTGGATAAGGATTGCTATCATCCACAATTTCAATTACTTCAAAGTTTGCATGACTTTGTACTCCATCAATGTCGACAATGGTGTTGGGTAACCTCCCTAAGGGTATAACTATGCCTTGATTAGCCATTCTTAACTGTATAGGTGACCATTGTAGCTTAGGTTTCCCCATCGCCTACCATGTCTACTTTGTCAAGACATTTACATCATATCTGAGATCAAGGATGAGCTTGTCCATCTCATAATCTCCAATCTGTGCAGTGAACCGCATTTCTCTCTCAGTTCTTTTCTGACTTCTAATGTTATGAAATGCACCATGGGCAGTTCTCCTCTCACTGTGTGATTCATATTGATTTACAAGTTTTTCAAATTCCATAAGTGTGTCTTTGTTCTTTAATAATTTGATGCAGCTCCTTAGGAACTGTGCAACAAAAGTGGGTGTATCTGGTGCAGTGGGCGTTTGATAATATGCTAGTGGCATGTTTTCTATCTGAGGTACTTCACTGTGGAGCTGGATTCTTGGTAAAGTAGGTGGTGGTTGTTTGAACATGTCCCGTGCCTCTTCAAATACTTCTTTATTTTTCTATAAGTTCAGAGGATGTGCTTTTCCAGGATCTTTCCTAACTCCTGTTGTATCTCCAGGGGTATTTTTAGCATCAGTTGTTCCAGAAGTGGAAGCTTCTGCAACTTTGCCTCTTCCTGTATCAGCGCCGCTTCACGTTACTGCATTTACACTTGGATCTGTAGGTCTATTCTCTACTGTGATCAACTGAATGTTAGTGTTCGGAGGTTCTATCCTTCTCCGCGTTTGCATTTCTACTTCAAGTACGGGGCAGTCTTCAATCACAAGATCAAACGATTTACAGTAGTTGCATGTGGTGCATGGATTACTACATTCTCTAGATACATGACCTGGTTGGCCACAGTTATAACAAATTACCTAGCCTCGGCCCCTTCCTTGAGTTGGGCCACCATTTCTTCCTCTCCTGCTGTATCCACCTCCACGGCCTCTATATCCACCATGATCGTATTTGGTATTCTCTTGCTTTGGTTGATTTTCTTCCTACACGTGGTACATTCTAGCACCTCGCATTGCTTCCATATCTCGCTTTCTCTCATTCATCAGTTCATAAGCATGATAGTTGGACTCATCATGTCCAATTGACATATAGAAATTACAGTATAAATTTTTAGATGTTTTTACATATTTCTGTATCAGGTAACAGTCCTCAGGTCGATGTTCCCAAGTATTTCTGACGTACACATGATCATCCTGATCATCATCACTGCATCGTTCTGACGCATGTCATCTGGAGAAACATCCTGAAGCTCATCATCCATGATCATACTAATCATACAATGCATCCACCTGATGCATACACAGTATCTGCCTAATACATATCATCATACATTATCTACCTGATCATACAATGTATCCACCTAATACATATACAAATACATGATCCACCTGATCATACCTGATACATATCAACATACATGATCTACCTGATCATACAATGTATCCACTTGATACATCTACAAATACATACACATGATCCAACTGATCATATCCAACATCCAACATGATGCGTACATACATATAAATGATCCAACTGATCATATACAGCATCCAACATGATGCATATATACATATAAATGATCCAACTGATCATATCCAACATCCAACATGATGCATATATAGAGCAGTAACTGGAGCATCATCCTGATGCTCATCATCCAGCACTTACATCCATATCCATGGAGGGATCCTCCTCTCACCATGCTTGGAATGGCTTTATCAAATGTGTCCATCACTTCTTCCTCGAAGTGTCATCAATATGAATAACACCAAGCCTCCCTCTAAAGTATTCAAACTTCACTCTAGCTAGTGGTTTCATCAGCACATCTACAATCTGCTCATCCGTCGCAACATACAGGAGCTTCACGGCACCTCTTTTCACCATATCCCTGATATAGTGATATTTGATCTCAATGTGCTTTGACCTGTCGTGGAACACCGGGTTCTCAGATAGCTTCACACAACTATGGTTATCACAAAATATACCAATAGCCTCCAGTGGGAGATCAAATAACTCAGAGAGTAGCTTCCGGAGCCATATTGCCTTGCATCTAGCCGAACAAGCTGCAACATAGTTTGCTTCGGTTGTACTCAATGCTACGCAGGACTGCTTCCTGCTAAACCAAGAGATCACACCTGATCCCATACTGAAGCATCACCCAGATGTGCTCTTCCTATCTGCAGCACTTCCTTCCCAATCTAAATCAACATAACCCTACAGGTTAAACTTTTGATTCGCATCATACTTGAGCCCATAATCAACTGTACCCTTTAGGTACCTCAGAATATGCTTTATAGCAACCAGGTGAACACTCCTCAGATCTATCAGGAACTGGCTCAATGTGTTCACTGCAAAGAAAATATCTAGTCTCATCTTCATTAGGTACATCAAGGACCCAATCATTTGAAGATACACAGTGACATCAACCGGATTAGATGAAGCATCACACAAAAGATTCAAGTTCGATGCCATAGGTGTGGCCATATCCTTGCATTCCATCATCCCAAACCTCTTCAGGATCTATAATGCAAACCTCCCTTGTCCAAGGAAGATTCCATCTGCACTTTGCCACACCTCCATGCCTAGAAAGTAGTGCATCATCCACAAGTTCTTCATTTCAAACTCAGTAGCAAGCTTCCGCTGTGTGTCAAGAATCAATCTATCCTCACCTGTAACAAACAGGTTATCTGCATACAAAACTAGTATCACTGGATTTCCTTCCTCAACCTTGCAGTAAAGGTTGGAATCTGCTTTTCTCTTGGTAAAGCCCAAACTGGAGAGAAAATTGTGCCATACCAAGTCCTAGGAGCTTGCTTCAAGCCATACAAGTCTTTCTTCAACCTGCATACATATGCCTTTCTGTCATGTGTCTCAAAACCAAGTGGCTGCTCCACATACACTTCCTCTTCGACTACACTATTCAAGAAGGCTGTCTTAACGTCCATCTGGTGTATCTTCCATTTCATCATTGCAGCCAGAGCAAGTACTGATATGATGGAAGTGTGCCTGGCTATAGGTGTTAGAAGTCTCTTCATACTCAATCCCTTTTTCTGGGAGAAGCCACGAGATACAAACCTCGTTTTGTATTTCTCCATGGTACCATCTACAACATGATTGATCTTATAGATCCATTTGGAAATCACAATATACTTCCCTTCAGGTATTGGGACTGCATCCCAAACATCATTCTTCATGATTGAATGGTACTGGCATTCTTCCATTACTTCATCCCAGATCCTGGGAACTTCAATATCTTCAATATCTTCAATAGATATCTTTGTTACTGGAACAAATGTTGTAGTCGTTCTTTTGTAGGTGAAGGTATACGATCTTTCCTACAAAACAAGTTAAATTGCATGATTAACAACATCTCATAGTTTTCAGAACAAATTCTTACACATAAAGCAATATGTCATATAGTCATGCAATTATTTTAGCCAATGCTTCAATACAACATTCATCCATATCCTGTAACTTTCTAGATTCCTTCCAATCTCTACCAGAACATTGTTAAGAGTTTGCACTACTCCTAACATGTCAGCAAAGAGGGTTCATTCTAGATAATTAGCAATGGAATGCCATAGGCCACTTACACATCACATGCATATTAGTAGTATATTGTTCATTAATGCAATTATTCTAATATGCATAATACACAACCTAAGTCTAGGAACATAAGCATATACATCATTAAACAACATTATTTAAACGAACAAATATGTAAGAAATGACAATTCAAATACTTATCTTTGTTTGGTTGTTGGGTGGACTCCCTCTGAATATCTGCATCCTTGCAAAATCTACTGGAGTGTGTTCCCTCTTGATCTTTGCTTCATACATAATCATAATCATACATTCATTAGTATATTCTCAATACTATCAGAAACACTATATTCTTAAACATGTATAGTAATGATCATTTTAAACACATATAATAAACATTAGTATTCAAGGTTTCATGGAATACTTCTTTTACTCATGCATATTCTTATTGATCATAGGACTCTTCTGGTTAGTCATATCATCAATCAAAGTAAGAAGCATAATATGCTTAAAGCCATGATTACTAACTTCAATGAATAATCTATTAAATTTTGAGCATTAATTCAAGATACTCTAGGATCTTTATTGAGAGAACAACATGTATAGTATATCAATGCATATCAATCATAGCAAGGATGTCAATCATCACAAGAACAAAAGCATGAGAGACAATAGACACTCAGAGTTTCCGTGGGGAAAACCCTAAGGTGAAAAACCCCACAACTTCCTCAGAGATAGATAATGTAATAGCACAACCAAAGTAGAACAAAAGTACACAGAGATAGACTCCTCTTAGCAGCTGATCCTCCTCCTCACATGTGTGCCACTTTCCGAGTGAAGGAAGAGTGAGTTCCGAGTGATCCAAATAGAGATCTCCCGATCTCTATTTATACTTGTCATGTTTTCCCAATAACCTTATGGGGTCAACTTGTCTATCTAGGTACAATAACTTCATATTACATTATATCGGGCTGATCCCTTACAAGGTGGTCTAATAACCCATCGACAAGTTAACACACTTTCGACACTTGTTAATACAAATGGCAACACTTCCGTATAGAGGAATAATACATCTCTATAGAAGTACAATAAATATATAAATGAAATACATTCCGAAGTTACATATATATCAACACTCCCTCTTAACTAGGAAGGTATTTCTCGACACAGATCTGCTAGCACAATTCTTCTTCTCTGGATCATCATCAGTGAATCATCATCCTCGAATCATCATCATCGTCACTACTGTTGCTATCTCAATCAATCTCTGAATCTACTCGTCATAGGAATTTCTACAGAGCCAGTCCTTTTTCATACTGGATGTAGGCCCACCACCTACAGGTCTTCATCATCACTGGCCATACTGTGGAATCCTCAGGACTTATTACGTGCGTCACAAAACCTGGTGGTAGCATCCCAGGCTGTTACAAGCACACAAGTCTACCTGTTGGATCTCCCAAGAGCACATTACTTGTGACCCATCACAAAACCTGGCTAAAGCATCCCAAACTATTACGAGCACACAGCTCTACGTGTCGGATCTTCTAGGAGCACATTACATGTGATCTCACCACAAAACCTGGCTGAAGCATCCTAGGCTCTTACGAGCACACAGCTCTACCTGTCGGATTTCCCAGGACCACATTACATGTGGTCCACCACAAAACCTGGCTGAAGCATCTGAGGTCTTTTTCATCCTGTCCAGATCTCCCAGGTCCACTTACATGCCATAGGACAATTCCTTGAAAGAACACCTGAGGCCTTTTTCATCCTGTCCAGATCTCGCAAGTCTACTTACATGTCCTCCCAGAGCAATGCCTCGAAAGAGCATCTGAGGAATTTTTCATCCTGTCCAGATCTCCCAAGTCTACTTACATGCTCATCTGCATAACCTATCCACGACCACAAAGTATCAACCTGATACTCTCCATACATCATCCTGATGTACACTTGATCATCCTGATCATCATCACTGCATCATCCTGATGCATGTCATCTGGAGAAGCTCATCATCCACGATCGTATTGATCATACAATGCATCTACTTGATCCATACCAAGTATCTACCTGATACATATCACCATACACAGTGTATCCACCTGATACATGCATAGATGCATGATCCACACAATGTATCTACCTGATACATATCAACATATCCACCTGATACATATATAGATACATGGTCCAAGCATCCAACATGATCCATACATACATAAATGATCCAATTGATCATATCCATCATCCAACATGATGCGTACATACATAAATCCAACTGATCATATCCAGCATCCAACATGATGCGTACATACATAAATGATCCAACTGATCATATCCAACATCCAACATGATGCGTACATACATAAATGATCCAACTGATAATACAGAGCAGAAACTAGAACATCATCCTGATGCTCATCATCCAGCGCTTACATCCATAACCATGGGAAGGATCCCCCTTCCACCATGCTAGGAATGGCTACAACAAATGTCTCCATCACTTCTTCCTTGAAGTGTCATCGATATGAAGAACACCAAGCCTCTCTCTGAAGTACTTGAACTTCACTCTGGCTAGTGGCTTCGTCAATACATCTGCAATCTGCTCATCCATCGCAACATACAGGAGATTCAATGCTCCTCTCTGCACCATATCCCTAATATAGTGATATTTGATCTCTATGTGTTTCGACCTGTCGTGGAACACCGGGTTCTCAGAAAGCTTCACACAACTTTGTTTGTCACAAAATATACCAGTAGCCTCCAATGGTAGATCAAATAACTTAGACAGTAGCTTCATCATCCATACTGCCTCACAACTAGCCGAACAGGCTGCAACATACTCTGCCTCGGCTGTACTCAGTGCTATGCAGGACTGCTTCCTGCTAAACTAAGAGATCACACCTGATCCCATACTAAAGCAACACCTAGAAGTGCTCTTCCTATCTGTATCACTATCTTCCCAATCTAAATCAAAATAACCCTGTAGGTTAAACTTTTGATTCGCATCATACTTGAGCCCATAGTCAACTATACCCTTCAGGTACCTCAGAATATGCTTAACAGCAACCAGGTGAACACTCCTCGGATCTGTCAGGAACTGGCTCAATGTGTTCACCAAAAAGCAAGTATCTGGTCTCGTGTTCATCAGGTACATCAAGGACGCAATCATCTGATGATACATAGTGACATCAACTAGCTTAGATGAAGCATCACACAGAAGCTTCAGGTTCGATGCCATAGGTGTGGCCATGGCCTTGTAGTCCATCATCGCAAAACTCTTCAGGATCTCTACCATATACTTCCCTTGTCCAAGGAAGATCCCATCTGCACTCTGCCACACCTCCATGCCTAGAAAACAGTGCATCATCCCCAAGTCCTTCATCTCGAACTCGGCAGCAAGCTTCCTCTTTGTATCGAAAATCAAACTATCATTACCTGTAACAAAGAGATCATCCACATACATAAGTAGTATGACTGGATTTCCTTCCTCAACCTTGTAGTAAAGGTTGGAATCCGCTTTACTCTTGGTAAAGCCCAAACTAGATAGGAAACTATCCATCCTACCATACCAAGTCCTAGGAGCTTGCTTCAAGCCATACAAGGCTTTCTTCTGTCTGCACACATATGACTTCCTATCATGTGTCTCAAAACCGAGTGGCTGCTCCACATACACTTCCTCTTCAACTACACCATTCAAAAAAGCGGTCTTGACATCCATCTGGTGTATCTTCCATTTCATCACTGCAGCGAAAGCAAGTACTGATCTGATGGAAGTGTACCTAGCTATCGGAGGAAAAGTTTCTTCATAATCTATTCCCTCCTTCTAAGAGAAGCCACGAGCTACAAATCTTTCCTTGTATTTCTCTATGTTATCATCTGCAGCATGCTTGATCTTGTAGATCCATTTGGAAGTCACAACATACTTCCCTTCAGGTCTTGGGACAACACCCCAAACATCATTCTTCATTATTGATTCGTATTCTTCGACCATGGAATCCTTCCATTCTTTCTTTTCCGCTACTTGTTCATAATTGGAAGGTTCTTTGTTCATGATATCACAAAGTAAAGAAACATAGCTGGTATGTGATATAGTTCTTTTCTTTGCTTTGTGTTCTTCTTCTGGAATGTCATATATTTATACATCTTGAATGAGCTCCCTAGCCCATAGATGGTGGTGTGACTAGAGTATTGCCACTACTAGTCAACCACCTCCTAGTGTCACTACCCCTTCGTCATCTACGAATCCCCCCCCTCTTATCAAGCACACTGGGGGCAGAGGCCCACAACCATACACTGCTGTATCCCCGCCCAAAACAGTTAAACCCCCCCTACCCCGTGTTTCATGCTGCTCCCAAATGCTCGTTGTGTGATGAGTTAGGACATCCAACTCATCAATGTCCACAATTACTTGCATTACAGGAACACAGGAAAATGCTTGACGACGACTCCAACATCCCGGTTGTCCAACTTGATCCAACCCCTAAGCCTCATGATAAATCACTGCGTACCAACCACCCTTGTGCAATATGCAGTATTTACGGCCATTACTCACATCACTGTCCTAATCTCCCATATTATAGAGCAACTCTCTACAAGATGAATAATTTGGACCTTGAGATGACACCCCCCATAATTGAGGAGATCCACCCCCTAGTATCACCCTCATTCGGAGAGATTAACACCATCTATATGATCTCTTCGACTACCACTCCCTCGTCAAACGATTTGACAACTCATAGTTTCCACAATGATGAGGAGATTCTAGAGGCTCTCACTGCCCCGGATTATCCCTGGGAAGACATGCACCATCATTCCTACTTCATCCCAGAAGATTCCTCCTCCACCACAGCCACCCAATTTGTGGTTGAGTCCAAAGATTTCCTTCCCACCAAAGTCAACTGGTTTAAGGATCCCATTCCTTCTCTTGATGCTTTTGAGGAAGGTAACATGGCAAACATCTCACCCACAATCCAAATCAATATCGCTGCCCCAGGAGGTGCCCCTGAACTCATCATTTTAGGAGCCTCCTGCAGTGAATATGAGATTGGAGAGTACACAAAACTTTTCCAAGAGTTCCGTGATGTCTTTGCCTGGTCCTATACCGAAATGCCTGGTCTTGACCCACCTATCATAGATTACCTTGACCCTGGGATAGGGGGCATGATCAATCATTTTGAACCTTCCCCATCACATCTATCTCAGCGTTTCAATGATCCCATTGTTCAAACCAACACATATGTGATCCACAATCACAAACCCCATGCGCATAGCATGGGGGTAGGTCATTAACCCTGCTCACTTTTTCACATGCGTGATCTCAACCATTTTTAATGTCACATATCACTTGTAGATTTGATTTGATTTGATACACCTAGTATTCTTCCCCCATGGGTCATCATTTTCCCCCACCAGTGCCTCCTTGGCTTGGTGGGCTCACCTTTATTTGCAACCATTTTTTAACCTAGTTATTTCCTTTGACCATTCCAGAGTCCTTATGACCTCTGTTTTTCACACCAATTGCACTATCAGATTCATATTTCCATGCCCGTGATGATGCTTGAGATCATTTCTCGCTCTCACCCCCAGATGTTTTGGGTATTTTTTCCAAAATGCCCCCCGTCGCCTCGGTTTGCATGCCACATCAGCCGTTATCCGTTTTTGACACTTTTTATATCGCCGGATTCAGTTTTTCGAGCTCGTGATGATGCTTGAGATCATTTCTTGCTCTCTCCAGGTACAATTTCACCATTGTGTCTTAACACCTTGCTGCCTCGATTTGCTCACCACATCGGTCGCCATCATATTGTTCCACATTTTTACATGAGCCATTCACTCCTTTCATACTGCAATTATTTCATTATTTTGCCACCATTCATTATCCTGCAAGGATTCCCACCAGTGTTCCCCCCCACTTCAATCCTGGTCATCATCAATGTTCCTTGATTGAGCACTTCCTCCTTGCCTGGCCATTCCTTTTGTTCGGTATAATTTTATCCCTTTTTCGGGTCGGACAAGTCCTTTACGAAAAAGGCACTTAGGGAGTTTCTGTTAAGCTCATTTTTGACTCCTAAAACAATGAAAAGATCACCAAGCGATATTGCTTCCTTTCATGCTCATTAAAGTACCTGAAAGGGCGTCTATCTGGTATAAGTTTACCCCTTTTCCGGACTTGGTAGACTAATTATGAAAAAGGAATACTCTAGTCACAGCGGCTAGAAGAGTTTTTCATTGCATTCTTTTATGCTTCTTCGGGCCTTGGAGAGTAACACATGAAAAAGCAATCCCCTGGAGTCTTCTTATCACTTTGAGACTCTCTAAAATTGAAAGCAACGATGAGAATGAACTGTCCTGGGCTTGTACAAATCCACATGACAGTACCATTCCATTATTTCAGAGTCTTCTTATCACTTTCAGACTCCTTAAAATTGAAAGCAATCATGAGCATGAACTGTCCTAGGCTCGTATAAATCCACACGACAGTACCATTTTAAACACACTTCTTCTAGTTCCTTAACCCATGAAGAAGTCCCCCCGTGCCTCTTGGCACTATGATAGATCATCTCGGTAGCACCCCCAGTAAGGTCGCCTTTGTTCAGAGTATTCTGCAGTCTCCTGCCACTTTCCACCAACTTGAGTACCACTCACCCCAGTCACTATCCTTGATCCATTACAGCTATGATCCCTTTCCCACCAGTCAGTTTCATATGCTGCTCGATCATCCCTGCCATCATACTCTGAACAAAGGAAGTTTGAGTCCACCCACTCTACTTTCCCAGTTATCCCCCACAGTATGACAGTCCTAGCATCAGTACTCTCACACTTCGGTTCTCCACCTCGTGCTCCTATCAAGGAAACATCATCGCCTTGCTAGTTGCAGGTCTCCCTTTGTCGATGATAGCCCCTCTATTCCAAAGGATAGACCCAGAGGTCCCTGCGCCTTAGACCCATCACCATCTGTGTTGAGTGCCTACGGACAATTTTGAGAGGAGTCATCATTGCCTCTTCGAGTGGTTGTTTCTCACATTCTTGACTTCAACACCTTGATCGCATCGTTGAGAATTGCGCAGGGTATATATCCCTTCAGTTATTGGTTGAAGACCCCAGATTTCCCCCGACTGTAGCACATTGGTGAGTCACTTCAGAACGCCTAGTTAGATGTTCCCGTGGATGTCCGGTTTGCATTGGTGATTGTATTCGGAAGCCATCTAGTTATATGCTTCCTTGAGTACCCAGTTCAGTTCCAGTTCAGTGTACCATTGAGGGTATGACTCCCCGTCACTATGATCCGGCAGCTCATCAGTTCCTCTGGTACACACTCAACAGCATTGTTGTTATTCCAGTGTATCAGAACTTCATCTCAGACATGGTCAGCCCAGCAGTATGTCCCAGATTTGTGTCCCCTCTGGACCCTTATGATGTACACAGTGGTTCTCTGTGTATCTTACAGGTACCCCTTTTCAAGCCTCACAGTTATTTTTTATGTATCTTGATATGAGCATGGGTATGCCCCCCTCGTCCATATATTGAGATTCTTCCTCATTCATTATTTGAGGCCATGTATATTTCAGGTCCCCATTTATTGGACCCCCTTGTCATTGTTCTATCTCTTGATACGAGCATGGGAATGCCCACCTCATCCATATGTTCAGATTATTCCTCATTCATTATTGAGGTCATGTCCTTTCAATTTTTGTAGTTTGTTTGGGACCGTTGTTCCGAGCTCTAGTTCGTTTTTTCTCCTCTCCACACCCCAGGAAAACCATAAAAGACTTATGATGTCTATCGGCCATACGATGAGCTCCTGCCCTCACACATCAGGGGGCAATCTGTTAACACCCAAAAAGTGCTCACTACCTCATCTACCCCATTACATGACTCATTTGTCCATATTTCCTACCATATTTGCCTCCAAAACCTTAAAATGCCAGTAAAAAGCCTCCAAAAGGCCAAAAAACCCCTTTTTTCCCCAAAAATAATCCAAAATTCCCCCAAAATAGCAAAAACCCTCTAAAAAGGGAATAAAAAATACAAAAAAGATGAAAAGAGGGAAAAAGGAAGCAAAAACCCTATACAGCTATTAACACCCAAAAAGTGTTCACTACCTCATCTACCCCATTACATGGTTCATTTGTCCATTTTCCTACCATATTTCCCTTAAAAACCCTGAAAATCCCACTAAAAAGCCTCAAAAAGGCCTAAAATGCCTCCAAAAGGTCACAAAATCATCAAAAAGTCTCAAAAAGGCTAAAAAACCCCTTTTTTTTCTCCAAAAATATCCAAAATTCCTCTAAAATAGAAAAAACCCTCTAAAAAGGGAATAAAAAATATAAAATAATGAGGAAAAAGGAGGAAAAAACCCTATACAACTGACCTAAACCATATGGTTCCCAAAACCATGGGCCAGCACACCACCACCAAAAAACTATAAATAGGTGATGTAGACCCCTCATTTGACATCCACAATCATAAGCACCCTTACTCTGCCAAAATAGCTCTCGAAACCCTAGCTCACCCTTGAGCTACTTTCACCTTGAGTGCCCCTTTTGGCCCATTTCCACCATTGGAGAAAGAGAAGGAGCAAGTTGGAGCTTGGAGCAACCCTCTTGGGCCATTGCAAGAGCTTCATCAACCTTCACATTGGAGGTAAAATCAATACAAAAGTCATTCTTTATATCTTGTTTTTTCTGTTTCATGCACATGTTTAGAGTAATTTACATTTATGTTTTAGCACTTTAATTTCCATTTACTGAACTGCTACTAAGGAGTCCCTTCTCCTTAGTAGGTGCTCATTTGCACAAGCTAGGGGTAAAACCCTAGCTACAGTTTTGGCAACTCCCCTTGGTTTGAATTTATGGTTTTAGTTTAAAATTTTTTTTAGTTTTGTGCAATAATTTCCCGTTTCTTCCTTTCGGCTGTCCCTTTTGGCTGCTGTAAACCGCATCTTTTACCTCCGCAGTCGCGTCTCGACCGCATCTTTCAGGCATTTACCTGCGACCTGACCGCCTCTCTCAAAATGTTTCCGGCGCCCTGCCGGTGGATTCAAGTCTGTTACCTGCGATCCGACCGCGGTTAATTAGCCTGTTTGCTGCGATCCGACTGTGCTTGTCGGCCAATTTCCCGCATCCTGACTGTGGCTTTCAGCCCTTTTGCTGCGTACCGACTGCGCCTGTCAACCATTTTCCCACATCCTGACTGCGGCTTTCAGCCCTTTTGCTATGACCCGACTGCATCTGTCGGCCCTTTTCCCGCGGTCCAACTGCGTCTGTCGGCCAAAAAGTCACGACCTGCCCGCGTCTGTTTCTCTCAAACACGCGGTTCGACTGCTCAGTTTCGCCACCGACCCGCGGTCTGATTTCTGCATTTTTTCCTGTTTTGAACCCAACCTCTTTGCTGCAATATTTTCTGCATCTGCACAGCCATCTGTCCTACCTGCAACCCTACTTCCCTACAGCCTTTTCTGCAACATAATTTTTGTACCATTTACAGAACTTTTTAAAATTTCAGCATTTTAATTCAGAAAATTTTGCATTCAGTATTATTAGTAAGAAAGTTGCCCACCCCGCGGCACTTTTACTTGGGTTCATCACCTCACGCGCACACACTCTGTCACCTAATTCAAGTGAGCCTTAAAAAACTACTTAACTCAACCAATATTCTAACCCCACTTGGGGAACACAGAAGAATCTTTGTAGTTAGGTAGGATCGGGGGGATTGGCTTCCAATAACACCCCTCGGTTGCTTACACTTGAGACATAGCTGTTGTCCAATTAGGGAACCAAAATCCCCTAGTATTTTTTGGCACGGTCACAACCAATTTATTAGAGGGCCTCTCCCCTAGGAGGGTTGAAGTCGCCAGATTGGTTCCGGAGGCCTGAGTGGAATACCGCACTCCATTCAGTAACCGAAGGGCTACCTTTCACAGTTCTTGGAGTATCCCTATATAGGGGTACTGGAGTAAAAGGACCAAACGACAGATTCACCTTTTCTGGACGTGTCATGAACGGGGTATCTTAGTTGCCATTCTTCTAGGATTGACTACCCGGTGTCCCTCCCAGTAGGGGGATATCTTTAGCCACTTGGCTCTCCTCTTCATATCGTCTGAATTGGATTTCATCACCTTGCAGAGGATATGTCTAGTTGAGTCAGAATACTATCTAGTTAGGTGTTTGCATGCTCCCTTACCTCCTTTTGGTCTAGTGAGTCCACCATTTTTTATTTTTAGGGAACCTGCTGCTTGTTTGTATTTTGACCATTTCTGTTGATACTCCACTTATTGTAGCACAGCTGTTACAGTAGGTGTTTTGAGTTGGTTGTTGGCCTGAGTGCCCTGTTTTTTGAGCTCTACTTCTGCACACTCAGTTGCATTAGGGTTTTTGAGCTATTTTTCACTCATCACAACCCCTAGAGATTTGACACCATCTGTCACCATTGAGTCCCCGAGACATTCTCAGCGCCTCAGGGGCGAGCCCCCACAGCACGGTTCACTTGACACCACCCGTCATAGACACAGATCTTCATCACTTGATACCACTTATCATAGATCTCGAGCCTTGTCACTTGACTCCACTCGTCAGCGGAATAGGACTCCGTCACCCGATCTTGACGCCCCTTATTTTACCTCTAATTCTGAGGCAGAGTCTGAGAACCCCATTTACACTACCCCTACTAGCCCCATGGCTGGCGCGACTTCCACTCCTTTCTTGATAGGGACCATTGGTGGCACATTCACCACTACACCAGCTACCACACCTGCTTTGGGTATGCCCTCAATGGGGCTCCCATCTACCGTTGCCCTCACTGCACCTATTCCCGCAGCTGGAATACCTATTCCCACTCCACCAGTGGCTCACACTACCCATGGTGGTGCAGGACCATCCTATACCACCTTCGTTCCCCCACTTGGGGGCAACATCCCAAACCCTACCCCTCCACTTGGGGGCATTGGCCCCAACTTGGTCCAACCCACTACTGTGTCACATCCTTCTTCCAATTTGCCATTCATGGCTATCCTCAACCTGCCCGACCTAGCCAGATTGACCAATGATCCCATCCGACACGGCCCTACATGGCCTCACATGCCCACCAAGATCCCCTCTGACATCCCTAAGTTCGAGGGCAAGGCAGGTGAGGACCCTCAAAACCATATTATGTCCTTCCATCTATGGTGTTCCTCCAACTCCATAGTGGATGACTCTGTCCACCTCCGTCTGTTACAACGCACCTTCACTGGCTCTGCAGCTAAGTGGTATATCGAGCAACCCCATGGGACCCATGCCACCTTTACTTCCCTTGCCTCGACATTCCTGCAGTCATTCCAGTTACCTGTCCACTATGACGCGGGCGTTGAGATTCTCCTGTCTTGCAGACAAAACACGGCTACCCACATCACGAACCACATTCATGAGTGGCGTCGATGCCGTAGCCTCTGCAAAATCAAATTAGATGACCGTATCTTCTTAGATTGGTTCCTCAAATCCCTTCTTCTTGTCATTGCTAAGGATGTGGCATCCGAAAGACCCCAGTCTGAAGAAGAGGCCATCCTTAAGGCCCAGCAATTCGACCTCATTTACGCCCAGTTGGGATATATATATACCATTATACCTGATGCCCCTCGCGGTGATTCCTCCCAGCACGATGCACCGGGGGCATCCCATGCTGCAGACGGCATCATTGGCCGTGTTTCTTTGCATCCCCAACCCTTTTCCATAGCATGTCCTAACCCTGGCCCGACCTTTCGCGGGCTACCTCACAGTCTGGATCCACCAATTCGTATGCTCCCATGACACATCACCACCATTCCCATGGACCCTCATGTCCACCTTAGTGCTTTGGTCATACAACTCCCGCTTATGCCCCCCCGGTCGCACCTCATCCCTATTACCACCAGCAAGCTGCACCAGCTCCTGCGCCTTCCCAAGCCCAACCCGCTTATTACCCACCACAGGCAGCCCCTACGGAAAACACACAACCCGCTCCGCAGCCATATCAGCAACCCCCTCAATTTGCTGCACCTGCGCAGCCTCCACCTACATATCATCCACTGCAGCCTGCTCCAGCACCTGCGCAACCCCAGAACCCACCTGCTGCCCAAGGGCAAGTTTACACCCAACAACACCCACAGCAAAACCAAAACAACCAACGTAACCAGGGCCAACAAAACAGCAACAAGGGCCGTAACCGTCGGAACAACCCTCCTCCTGACCAAGGTGGTCAACCTCCTAATCCCCCAGACAACAATAATGCGCCCCCTGCTAACCAAAACCCTGATCGCCTGCCCAAGTAGGCTAAAAACCCTAATTTGTGAACAAACCATCCTTGTTCTATTTGCGGGGTCTATGGCCATTTCACACATGCTTGCCCACACTTGGAGCGAGCTCGACAACTTTGGGTTGATGATGGCCATCGCCAAGGGCATGCGGCTCCTCAAGCACTAACCAACCCGCCACAACCTCAGCAGCCACCTTTGGTGCTTGAAAACCCCTTACCAAACCAAGGCGTAGTGAACACTCAGCCGTTGGCTCCCCCTCAAGCCAACGTGCCACCCCAACAACAAATCACTTACGCCGCTCCTGATCAACCCATGTTTGACTCAAGTACCCACCACTTGTTGATGATGTCCTCCGCTGATGTTAACCTCCAGACCCGTCGGAACCAATATGGCTCCACCTCTGAAGCCCCTCCCGTTGATAAAACCACTAACGCTCATCCCACTGATCAAGCGTTACGTATACCTCCACCTCCACTAGATGGCACTCCCAAAGCACCTCGTTTCCCACTTCGCCGTATCAACAATAACCCTAATGCGAACGCTGCGTCAAACTACAACATTGTAGATGACTTAGCCCAATCTCCCGCAGCCATGTCTGCATTAGAAGTCTTGAAAAACTGCCCTTCCCAGCGCAAGACTTTACTCTCAGCAATTGGGGCTATTGACCCAAATGATTCGAATTTGATGGCATTTGATTTGGACCAGTCCGAACCACGCCTGCCTTCCACCTTAGCATTCCAATTTTCTGTTTCCGTTCGGAATCTTGTCATCCATCGATGCATCATCGATGAAGGTGCCTCCACATGCGTTATGTCCACATTCGTATGGCAGAAGTTGGGATCCCCTACTCTTCAGCAGTCCACCACTGCGTTACGTGCCTACGACGGTCATTCGGCTCAGCCCCAAGGCCTCCTAGCCAATGTCCCCGTCTAGTTAGGTGGTAAAACTGTACTCATTGACATAGAGGTAATCAATGCCCAAATGGATTATAACCTCTTACTTGACCGCAGCTAAATGTATTCCATGCGGGCGGTTGCCTCTTCCATTTTTTGCACCATGATGTTCCCCCATGAGGGACGCGTGGTCAAGGTTGACCAACTCACCTAGTATGATCCCAATGCCCCCGCTGCACCCGAAAATGTTCTCCCCATGGTTGAACAACCTGTTTCTAGTGCAACCACCTCGTTTGTTTCCTCTATGGGGCCCGGAGTCTACTCAGACGCGCCGATGACCTCCACCTTCCAATCTATTCCACCTCCGTCACCCGTCACTGACGTTTCTGACCTATGTACCCTGTCCCATGACACACAAACTCCTAATAATCAACTGCCTTTGTTGCCTAAACCCCCTTTGGTACCTAGTCACATTGGTGTTACACCAACCCACACAATCCCCTTCCTATTTCCTCCATCAGGAGTAGTAAGCGCCCCAGTTATGGCTACCCTTAGTATTCCCGAGTTAACCTTGGGATTACCCGTGTGGTACCTTTCGCCTCCCGTTCCCCCGCCGACACCAAATGTCATCCTGCAACTGGTGCAACCCATTGTTACTACTACTCAACCACCCCTCGGTGTCTCTACCCCTTTGTCCTCTACAAATCCCCCTCGTCCTCCCAAGCACACTGGGGGCAGAGGCCCACAACCATCTCCTACTGCACCCCCTCCCAAGGAAGTTAAACCTCCTCCCACGGTTTGTGCTCCCCTCAAATGCTCGTTATGTGATGAGTTTGGTCATCCGACGCATCAATGTCCCCAGTTATCGGCATTACAGGAACACACGCAACTGCTTGACGACGACCCCAATATTCTCGTTGTCAAACTCGACCCCACCCTCAAGCCTCGCGATAAATCCCTGCGTACCAACCACCCCTGTGCGATATGTGGTGTTTACGGGCATTACTCACATCACTGTCCTGATCTCCCAGATTACAGAGCAGCTCTCTGTGAGATGAACAATCTGGACCTTGAGACGACACCACCCACGATTGAGGAGATCCACCCCCCGGTATCGTCCCCGTATGGAGAGGTCAATACCATTTATATGATCTCTTCAACCACTACTCCTTTGTCCACCGATTTGAACACACAAACCTTCCATACTGATGAGGAGATTCTCGAGGCTCTTACTGCCTGGATTATCCTTGGGATGACATGCACCACCATTCGTACTTCTTCCCAGAAGAATCCTCCTCTAGCACCGCTACCCAATTTGCGGTTGAATCCAAAGACTTCCTCCCCACCAAGGTTGACTAGTTTAAGGATCCTATTCCTGCTCCTGACGCCTTCGAGGAGGGTAACATGGCCAAACTCGCACCTGTCATCCAAATTGATATCGCTACCCTAGGAAGTGCCCCTGAACTAATCACTTTAGGAGTCTCTTGCAGTGAGCAAGAGATTGAAGAATACAAAAAACTCTTCAAAGAGTTCCGTGATGTCTTTTCCTGGTCCTATACCAAAATGCTTGGTCTCGACCCTGCTATTATAGAACACCACATTGACACATGGCCAGATGTACCCCCTGTTTGCCAGAAATAGTGCCCCATTCAACCCTCAAAGCTCCCAGCTGTCAAAGCCGAGATTGAGAAACTTTGCAAGGCAGGGTTCATTTATCCTATTGCTTATACCACTTGGGTTTCAAACCCCGTTTCCGTTAACAAAAAACAAGGCACCATTAGAGTATGCACTGAATTCCATGATTTAAGCCGCGCTTGTCCCAAGGACAACTTCCCCACGCCATTTATTGACCAACTCATCGATGCGTGTGCAGGGCATGAAGTCCTCTCTTTCATGGATGGTTTTTCCGGATACAATCAGATTCAGATATGAAAGGAGGATCAGTACAAAACCGCCTTTACTACCCCATGGGGCACCTTTGCCTATCGTGTCATGCCTTTTGGCCTCAAAAATGATGGTGCCACCTTCCAATGGGCCAGGACCTATTGCTTTCATGATTTGGTCTACATCTTGCTAGTCTACCTTGACGAACTTACAACTCATTCCCGGAAACGATCGGACCACCTTAACGACCTTCGGCAAGTTTTTCTGCGTTGTCGCAAATATCAAATCCGCTTGAACCCACACAAGTGTGTCTTTTGTGTTCCGACAGGCCGATTGTTGGGTTTCATTGTTTCCCAGAAAGGAATTACTGCTGATCCTTTGAAAGTACAAGCCATCTTAGACCTTCCCTCTCCTCGCACGCTCCGGCAGCTCCAAAGTCTGCAAGGGCGATCCAATTTCCATGGGCCAGCACTCCACCACTAAAAACCTACAAATAGGTGATGGAGGCCCCTCATTTCATATCCACAGTCAACCACACCCTTACTCTGCCAAAATCACTCTTGAAACCCTAGCTCACCCTAGAGCTACTTTCACATTTGAGTGCCCCTTTGGCCCATTTCCAGAACCCTTTGGAGAAAGAGAAAGGAACAACACTGGAGCTTGGAAGCAACCCTCTTGGACTACTACAAAAGCTTCATCAACCTTCACATTGAAGGTATAATCAATACAAAAAACGTTTTATTATCTTGTCTTTTCTGTTTATCCACATGCTTAGAGTAGTTTACTGTTTTACTTTACTGTCTTTTATTTTCTATATTTTCTGAACTACTACTAAGGAGTCCCTTCTCCTTAGTAAGTGCTCATTTGCACATGCTAGGGTGAAAACCCTAGCTACAGATGCATAGGTAGATCCTGGTCATGCAGCATTGCCCTTGCTGCTTCCATAATTGTTCGATTCTTTCTTTCTGCAACTCCATTCTGTTGTGGATTGTAAGGAGCAGTCCACTCCCTCTTAATCCCTGAATCACTGCATAGCTTCTTGAAGTCACCTGAAGTGAATTCTCCACCATTCTCAGATTTGAATGTTTTGATCTTCTTATCAGTTTGTTTCTCCATCAAGGTTTTGAATTCCTTGAACTTATCAAACACTTCATCTTTGTTCTTCAAGATGTAAACCCAAGTCTTCCTGGAGAAGTCATCAATGAAAGAAACATAGTAAACATACCCACTTAGAGAACTGGATGACATCGGACCGCATACATCCGAGTGGATGATTTCTAAGATTCCTTTAGGTTTGCTTTCACTGCTTGGAAATGCTTTCTTTATGTTCCTTCCTTTTGCACATCCTCCGCAAACACCTTCATGCTTTGTCTTGATTTTAGGAAGACCCTCTACAGCCTTTCTTGCAATTGGAAGTGCCCTAGATTGCATATGAGCAAGTCTTCTATACCAAAATTCACTTGGCTCCATGGAATCATGCACCAAGGCATGTTCATGTTGTCCCTTCAATTTATACAATCCTCCCTCTTGCTCTCCAATCACCATTGCATCATCTATGGTCTTTCCCTTTGGCCACATTAGAGCTTGGCCATCCACAAATGCAACTCTCATACCTTTTGCATCCAATGCAGATATGGAGAGTAGGTTCTTCTTGAACTGAGGTACATAAAGAACTTCTTTCATCTTCAAAGACTTTCTAGAATCTAGGTTCTAGGAGGCTTCCCCACTTCCTTTGATAGGGTATTGACAATCATCCCCAAGTTTCACGTTGTGGGGTGATTCATGTTCAGATAGATTTACAAAAGATTCTTTAAACCCAGTCATGTGTTTTGAAGCCCACTATCAATAAGCCAATCATTACAACCATGAGATATAGTATCTGTGAGAGCAGAGATTAGAACATACTCTTCTTCGCTTGATCAGTCATCATCATCACTTTATGATCTAGCCTTCTTCTTGGGAGGTTCATCATCCTCGGCAGCATGAGCATGGTACCTTCTTTTGCTTCCATTCTTCTTCTTGTTGAAGTTGTTGTTTTCTTTCTTGTTCTTGGGACAATTTATGGCAATATGTCCCTTTTCATTACAAGTGAAGCATATTCTCCTTTCTTTATGGTGATGTGAAGATTTTTTGAAGTGAGATGGCTCTCTCTTGGACTTCCCTTTCTTGGTGTGAGCTGTGAGAGCTTGATCTTCATTCCCCATCTTTTCTTGTCGTGCCACAAGCCTTGCTTCTTCTTGTGAACATTCTTCCCATAGTCTGCTGAAAGATACCAACTTTTTTCTTGCACAGATTCCTCGGATAAAGGAGTGCCATGACCTGGGTAGGCCATTCAGAGTGGTCATGACAACTTTACCATTGTCCACCATTTCATCCACTGCTTCTAGTTGTTCCTTGATCTAAGAGATCCTAGAAAAATAAGATTGAATGGACTATCCATTCTGAAGTTTTACTCCTTTCAATTGGTTCCTTAGAGTCATCTTCCGATTTATGTTCTTCCCTTCAAATAGCTTGGATAGGGAATCAAACATCTCTTTGGGTGTCTTCAGAGATGACACATGGGGGATGAGATGGTGCTTGATAGAATCAACAATGATTCTCTTTTCCTTGACCAAGTTCTTCTTATGCAATATCTTAGCCTCTTCATCCTCTAGGATAGGGATCTCTTCTTTTATATATGAGTCCAACTCATTATAGGATTAACCAATCCTATACTTCTAGGCTCGGAAGTTATCAGCCCCTTCAAGCTTATCCTCAAGCTTGGTGTGGTGAGACATCTTAAAAAGTACTTCAAATGGAAATAGAAAAGATCTAGGTCTTACCACTTGATTTGCTGAAAACTGGATCTAGTCCCAGATTAGGGTTTGTCAGAGAAACCCAAAAATTCAAAATGTGAATTTCAACTTTCTAAAAGGATAGAAAGATGCGTCTTGATGATCTGATCATCTTGGTGTATTTAGAATTTGAGATCTGCAAAGCTTCACCCTTCAGAACTTCCTTTTAGTCTTCCTGGGTTCACTAGGGAGGACCCTCAATTAGGGTTTGAGTTTCTCAGAGATTTACCTAGCCAAAAATATCAATCCAAAACTCTAAACTTCGATTTTTCCAAGGAGCTTCCAGCTATGTCTTCAGATTTAAGAAATTCCTATTTTTTTGGAAACCCTAATTTTTAGGGTGAAAACTGAAAGTGCTCAGAATTGAATTTTGATTGGATAGATAGATTCACCTTGCTGAGGAGAGTCAATCTATCATATTGTCTTTCCAAAATCTGTGGAGAGAAACCCAATAAACAAGAAACCCTGGTTTCCGTCACTACACAATGCCTTCTTCCTAGGTTAGCTCTGATACCATGTTAAATTTTGAGCATTAATTCAAGATACTCTAGGATCTTTACTGAGAGAACAACATGTACATTATATCAATGCATATCAATCATAGAAAGCATGCCAATCATCACAAGAAACAAAAGAATTAGAGACAATAGACACACAGAGTTTTCGTGGAGAAAACCCTAAGGTGAAAAACCCCACAACTTCCTCAGAGATAGATAGTGCAATAGCACAACCAAAGTACAACCAAAGTACACAGAGATAGACTCCTCTTAGCAGTTGATCCTCCTCGTCACACGTGTGCCACTTTCCGAGTGAAGGAAGAGTGAGTTCTGAGTGATCCAAATAGAGATCTCCCGGTCTCTATTTATACTTGTCCTGTTTTCCCAATAAACTTATGGGGCCGACTTGTCTAGCCAAGTACAATAACTTCATATTAGATTATATCGGGACGACCCCTTACAAGGTGGTCTAATAACCCATCGGCAAGTTAACAAAACTTGTGACACTTGTCAATACAAATGACGACACTTCCGTATAGAGGAATAATACATCTCTATAGGAGTACAATAAATATATAAATGAAAAACATTAAGAAGTTACATATACATCAACATAATCATTATCAATCATGCCATGTATACTTATATAAGAGATTCTAACACAAGGAAGGATTCTAACTTGATATAGGAAAAACATACCTAGATTAATATGTTAGCTGGCTATTGTCTAACATACCCAAATGATGTCTTCTTGTTCTCTTCAGTGACTTGTGCTAGTAACCTGCATATCTCATAAGTTAACCATTATAGAACCAAGTTATACATACCTCGTAAGTAGATCTTCTATGTGATCCATGATAAAGAATGAATCTTTTTCTTCATGTCTCCGTGGTCATATGTTCTTGAACTAGAACATGATTTGTCGTTCTTTGATGTACCTTTCATGTTAGTGGACAAAATAAACCTCATACAGCACCATAATGCATTAGTACAATCATAAGTGTCAAAACCTATTGTTGCTACAACATTCTTCCCCAAAATTTTGAAGATATTTGGGGCCCCTCCTTCTACGCATTTTGTAACAAGTGTTTTTCTTCTCATTCAGACTTAATTTTTCTCTTTAACTTGGCAAAAAAATTCAATGCTTGTTTCCCAAAGAAGTTTTCTAAAAAATTTTCTAAGGCAAAGTCACCTTCCGCTTTCAGCGCAAGTTTTGACCATAAGTCCTCCGCCTTCAGCACAAGTTTTAACCATAAATCTCTCACCTTCGGCATAAGTTTCGATCATAAGAACGCCATCTTTGGCGCAAATCACAAACCTAACTCTACCTCTTCGGTGCAAGTTTTAACTCCACTTTTGCTACTTTCAGCGCTTGAGTCAACTTTGATCTGCGCGGTTTTGGGTGGTTTTCCAAGGTCTATTATGGCCGCTTGTGGCGCAAGATTAAATCCTAAATTGGCCTCTTGTGGCGCAAGTCCTAAGACTAATTTGGCCGACACCGGTGCATGGATTAGCCTTAAAATCGCCGATGGGTGGATTTTTATGACCAATCTTCCAAAGATTTTTGTTTGGTTTTTTGACTAAGGAAAAACCATCTTTTGCATTAAGCACAGTTTTCAGTTACAACTTTTGTGACAAAAGCATAGAAGTTATTTTATTTTGGCCAACACTAGCACATAAGTTAGCCTTAAAATCGCCGCTACATTCACGATCCTGTTCACTTGGTTGTTGGGGCATCTTTTAAGCGTAGGTCCTAGTGATAATTTCCCCACTGCGATTGCAAGCGCCACGCTTAATTATGTCAACCGTTTGCGAATCGTCTAGTGAAAGTCTTGATGATATTTTCTCCGCTATGGTGCATGAGTTAGCCTTAAAAATCACCGTTGTCACACCACTCCCAATCGTAAAATGTCGCTGGCAGGTCCCACTTATGATCGCAAGGTTTTTTAATTATAAGTTTCCCATCCAACGCAAATCTTGGGGATATTTTCCCCAACTAAGGTACATAAGTTATCCTTAAAATTGTCGCCATTGCATCACTTCCAATCATAAAATGCCGATAAGATTTAAGCCCGTGGGCTCGACCCTTGATCGCGGGTGTTTTAGTCATAATCTTCCTCCCATTGCGCATCAGTTAATGCTATTTTTCCTGCCATAGCGTAGACCACCTTTTGGGTTTGAGTGTAGTTGTACATGTTGGAGAGAATTCATGGCCACCTGTGTGAAACTTATGGCCCATTGCTTTGAGCCCCGCGACTTTTAAATTGGTCAACCTGTGGGCCAGGTGACATAAATGTGTCCCTTTTAAATATAATGAGGCTTGAGGTGTGCAATGTTCATTTAAAGTTTTTGTCAAAATCTTTACTTGTGCTATTTCACTATTGCAGGATGATATGCATAGGAAGTCAGCTAGGCAAAAAAGCATTGCTCAACAGGCACAACCACTATAAAGTCAGATCTGCAAAAGCATGAAATCGTATTAAAAAATATAGTCTCGGCGTGAGCAAGGACCATCCTGCGAGAAATGACTCATTGGTCCAGCTATATACGGCAAGAGGATAATCCAGCACTAGCCAACATCCCTAGGGAAGTAGGTGCAGCAGCAGAAGCATCGCAGTCAGCAGTTGAGCCATCCATAGCATGATTTGGACCTTCTAAAACAAAAGACAGTTGTTATTTGTCTTTTTGTAATAAAGAAAAGGGAACTTTATTTATGCTTTGTCCTAATTTGGTAAAAGACAACCGCGTTATGGGTTTCGTCTTATTGTCCACTAGAAGACAAAAAATTTTGTTCCCTCCTAGTTTTAGGTTTAGGTTTTTTGGAAAATGAGAAGCATTGTAAAATCTATAAATAGGAGCATGGAGGCCAGAATATGGACTTTTGACAGGCAAAGAAAGAAAACTGCATTATGTATGGGAACTATTTTCCAGATATGAATATACAAGAGTTCATTTTTGTCTATTGAAAGCCTGAACGACATTTGCTTAGGATCTGTGTAAAGGGATGTGGAATTATTTCGACACTCTTACCACTAGTTTATTGTGCGATCGTTCTAACTCTTTGTGGATTACTCCATTGCTATGAATCTTTCTCATTTTCTGTGTATTATGCTGTGTACTATGAGTGGTGAAATCGTTTTAATTCATTTAAGCTATCTTGAATGTATCTCCATTTCTGTTGTAATTCACATTTAAATTTGTTCAAACAGCTATCTGCGTGATCTTTATTTGTATCTATAGCACGCTTCTCATTCTCTTATTTTGCCTCCTCGCGCGGATAGAATAGATTTGCTTATCACAGTTTTAGATTAAGATTTGTTTCAGCTTTGCATTTAGATTAAATTAGTTTACAGTACTTGCATCTCATACATAAATTTAAAACACATAAACGGTGGATCGGGCCGCAACCGATAAAGAACACAACAAATGTTAAATCTTACATGGTAGCCAGAATCGTTAACCGGACAGATTCTCCACACCAAACGGTGATTGATCTAATTGGGATTTCCTACTAGGGAGAATCCCTTGTTGATTGATGCTGCGATTTCTGGGGCATCAACAGTTTTTGGCGCTAGAAGGAGGGCCACTAGTGCATGGTTGGCAGAAGAGATCCCTTCATTAGAAGAAATCCCTCTGAAGACCCATTTGAAACAACCATTCCAGAAGATTTAGATCTGGAATCCATAAATCAAGAAAATCCAAATCCTGAAGGTGAATAGCAAGAAACGCTATATGTTGTTCCTTTTGTTGAAATAGCAAATTTAAGAAGGCATACTCGCGCTTATGTTAGGAAACTCGGTGATTTGAACGCAGTCCCATTACTTCCTAGACGAGCAGCTCCTAAGAGAGAACCACAGTATACCAGAGACGCAGTATTGGTTCAAAACTTAGAAGATCTAGTAGATCTATCATTAGAAGAAATTACTGAGCCATTTGGAGAAATTGGATTTGAAACTCCTCCAGAGTTGCATACTCCACAAAATTCTCCACCTCATATTCCATGTAGCTCTCCACCGCGTACTCCGAGAATTAGGGCTTGGAGAGTAGCAGGAGCTCTGAATCTGGCAGGTCCTTTCCATAATCTGCCTAAGAACCCTGAGAAAGTTTTTCCTAAATATGACCCAGGTAAAGGGATCACTACAGAGGATCATCTTAAACGTTTTTATCTAGCCTTGAATCTTCTAAATGTAGAACACGAAGATGTGGTTTGCCGACTGTTTCCCTACACATTTGAACCTAAAGTTTCTTCCTAGTATTTTAGCCTTCAAGCTAGTTCAATATCCGATTGGGAAGACTTCAAAAAATGTTTTTTAAAGAAGTATGGAAACCAGAAATCGGTAGCTAACCTAATGAAAGAATTGTTTTCCATGAGAATGGAGAAGAAGGAGAAGGTCCAAGAGTTTAACCAAAGATTCACTACCCTACTGAATAATTGCAGCGATGCAGCTAGGCCTACTGAGGAATCATTAGTTGAGTATTATACAACAGCTCTTAACTCTCCCATAGCCATGTTTGTCAAAAGAGCAAAGAAAACTACCTTGATAGAAAACTTCGAAGAAGCAAAGAAGGTAGAAGAGGAAGTAGATAACATTTCCAAGCATGCTCTAGATTTAGAAGCAAAGTAGCATGAGAAGAAACCTTTTCTTTTAACGGAAAATAAGGAGGAGCCATCAACTGATATGGAAAACATTGTCAGAATGATGCAAAAGCTTTGAAACAAAATTGTGGACTTAGAAAGGGATAAAGCAGCCAGTACCTCTAGGCAGTCGTTCAAGCCTTATTATAAGAAAAGAGAAGAAAATGGACAGCCAACTCCACCCGTAAACAATTCTGTTGTTTTAAATTTAAATGAAGTAGGTATGGATCATTTCTGTGCATTCCATCAAGAACAAAATTATGAAAAAAGTTGTCTGCAGTGGATTAATTCAATCAGTTTAGTGATGAATCAAATGCTTTATGTGCAATTATCAGAACAAAAGGATCCTCAAGAGGAACAAGTTTTTGATCAAGAAGAAACCGCCCTAGACACTACCATGGTTCTTTGGGATTGGGCACTAACTCAAGAATCTTCTCTTGAAGAGCTTGCTGATGAGTCTCAAGCAACATCCATAAATGTTTCCACTAGAAGTAAAGGCCCCTTACCTGATCAAACTTTAGATATTCCTAGAGTGAAATCGTCAAGGGAATTGCCAAGGAAACATATAACAATTATCCCATAGCAGCCGAAGGCTATCCCACAACAGCCCAAGGTAATTCCAACACCTATAAAATAATCAATTGCTGAAAAAGCCAAACAGCCAAATATTACTCCAAACAAAACAGAAACTCAACCCAAGATTTCTAAGTTGTGCGATATGGGTTACAATAGAATTGAAGACATTAAGAAGACTAAAGCCAACATTTCCATATTTGACATGTGCAGTTTGCCCCAGCAAAGACAAAAGTTGCTAGAGGTTTTTGACCCACAAGCTATTCCTTCGTCTGAAAACATAGAAGACGACCCTGAGATAAACGAAGCCAGCATCGACGGGAAATCCAGATCACAAACTTTGCCTTTCCTCCTAACTTGGAAATATTCAACCAAAATGTTCATAACTGTTTGGTAGATTCAGGTGCTAGTTCGAATGTCATGCCTCTGTCAATTTGCAAAAATATTAATGGGAAGCCTATCCCTTGTCCATCTCAAATTATACAGTTGGATAGGACCGTTGTTAACGTAATTGGGGAAATGAAAGATGTTCTCATTAGGCTATCAACAGACCCTAGGGTGTGTCAATTCATTGATATAATGGTGGTCAATATCCCAGAGGCTTACAGTCTGATTTTGAGTAGGGACTGGTCTACGAAACTGAATGGCTATTTTGCTACAGACTGGTCTCATCTGTGGCTGCCTTATTAGAATAGGAAAAACCAAATCAAGATACTGAGAGAACCTCATATGAAACAAAATGTAACTCAGTTGGAATAAAAGAACGAAGCTCTTGCTTTCTCGTCTTCAGTTTTGGGAAACTATTTCTTAGAGATTGAACCAGGAAATTATCAAGCATAAGACGCTAGCCATAATCCAGATGAACAGTCCGATCTCCTTCAATTTTCTCGAACTGATGATATTGATTATAACATAGTAGAATTAGTCATTGACATAGTTGTTAATGATGCTAATTTAACTAAAGAAGAAAATGTGTTTTGGATTCTTTACTTTGATGGCTCCAAAACCCAAGAAGGATCAGGAGCCGGTTGTGTTTTGATTGACCCTAATAGAAATAAATACTTTTTATCTTGTAGATTAGAATTTGAATGTACTAACAATATTGTTGAGTACGAAGCTCTAGTCCACAGGTTAAAGAAGGTTATTGCTTTAAGTGTCAAATATTTGAAAGTCTTTGGTGATTTTGAAATAGTCATTAGGCAGGTGAGAGATACAATTCACTGCCTTTCTCCTCATTTAAAATGTTACCAATCTGATATTTGGAATTTGATTTCATGTTTTGATGTTTTCAATATAAATTCCATTCCTAGATTGCAAAATGCTACAGCTGATTTATTGGCTACTTCTGCTTCCAGATTAGTTCCTATAAATAATAAATGCTCTATTGAACTGATTTTCAAGCCATCTATTCCAGATAACATTATGAATCCCAGAGTATTTGATGATGATGATCAAATCATCAGCTTCTTGACAAATGAAGATGGCTTCTATGAAGCCATAATAGACGAAGAGAAGCATGACTCAGACCTTCAAAGCAAACACGCCGTTAAAGGAAATTTATGCGTAAAGGAGTGAGGACTCTCGAAGCTTTGTTTGATTTACATAGCAAGTTCAAGAGACCAGTGAATGCTAAAACTCATAGCTCCTCTATGACTCATAAATTGATTAATATGGGAACAGAGGCAGAGCTGAAATATGTTAATCTTGGTAAGTGTTGCTCGCCGGGAAAAAGAGAAAAGTTTATCAAAATTTTCAAGCAGTATAAGGATGTCTTCGCATGGGCTTACGACGATATGAAAACGTATAATACTTGTATCATTCAGCATGTAATACCAATTAAAGAAGGTGTCAAACCTTTTTAGTAGTAGCTAAGAAGAATGCATCCGACTCTTGAGCCTCTAATTCAAAAGGAATTAAAGGAATTGCTAGATGCAAAGATCATTTTTAAAGTTAGACATTCTGAATGGGTTGATAACTTAGTCCCTGTACGAAAGAAGTCAGGAGAAATCAGACTGTGTGTGGATTTCTAGAATTTGAACAGGGCTTCCGATAAAGACAATTATCCTGTACCCCCAATGGAGCATATTTTGCAGATGGTATCAGGATCAAAATTGTTCTCACTGCTAAACGTTTTTTTTTTGGATATAATCAAGTGCTCATAGTGGAAGAAGACCGACTCAAAACCACTTTTCGTACAAAGTGGGGGACCTTTTTGTACCAAAGGATGCCATTTGGTTTGATAAATGTAGGAACAACTTTTCAGCAGGCCATGGACATTTCCTTCTAAGGATTGGGTGGTCAGTGTGTAGTAGTTTACTTGGATGATGGCATTTTCCTTAGATGTTTGGAGAAAGAAGATGCAAGGAAGGTAGTCAAAGAATTACACAATGGACTTGTTGGGGGACATTATTCAAGGGATACCACAACTCATAAAATTCTCAGAGCCGGGTATTATTGGCCCACTCTTTTCAGGGATGCTCATGCATATGCAAGGCAATGTAATGTTTGTCAAAGAAGTGCCGAGAAATTGCCAAAAGCAGCGAGACCGTTGCAACCGGTTATCATTTCTGAACCATTCAGGAAATGGGGCATAGATGTTATCAGATATATAAACCCGAATTCCTTGCTGCAACACCGGTACATCCTGACAGCTATTGATTATTTTACGAGATGGGTTGAAGCCATTCTGCTGCGCGTAGTCAACAAAGATGTAGTTATCAAATTCCTAGAAGAAAGCATCATAACCAGGTTTGGGGTTCCAATTTCCCTAGTCTTTGATAATGTAACTTATTTTTCATCTTTTAAGATCAATGAATTTTTTTATGCGAAAGGGATCAAACTACACTATTCAACAAATTACTATCCCCAGGGAAATGGATTAGCTGAGTCGACCAATAAAAACCTCATCCGAATTCTTAAGAAATCTGTAATTGAAAATCAGAGAAGCTGACACCTAGCCCTTCCAAATGCTCTATGGGAAGATAGGGTTACCCCCAAGAATGCCTTAGGTGCGTCCCCGTTCACCTTGGTTTACGGTAAGGAAGCCATCCTTCCCCCAAATGTATTACTCCCATCCTTGCAGCTATCCCAAGCCTCCCGAGGTTCCAGTAGTCAAGTTCTTCAATCAAGAATCGATACCCTGCTAAAACTTGAAGAGTCACAAGAAAGGGCCAAAGATCAATTCCATCATCATCAAGACATAGTCAAAAGATGGTTTGATAAGAAGAAATTTGGAAGAAGAAGTTTCAAAGTAGGAGATTTAGTTCTGAAGTGGGATCATCAACATGATGGTAAGGGAATGCATACAAAATTTCAACACTTATGGGTTGGCCCTTACCAAATTTCTAAAAAGCTTGGCCCATCAACGTATAAGTTAAGAAGCCTTTAGGGAGAGGAATTTAATCTTCCCGTCAACGGCCTAGATTTGAAACAGTATTTTGCTTAAGGTCTCTAAGAGAACCTTTGTACATAAATAAAGGTTTTGTTCTTTTTCTTTTACTTTTTACTCTAGTCTCTTGATTTCTATTTGTTTCAGACAAGTTGTTCTCTTTTTCTAATTATTTGAGTTTTCCCTTTCCCCTTTCCTTTTTATAGAATTTTCCTGTAGCCCTGCAATTTGGTCTTTCGTGAAGATAGATCTCTCAAGAAATCTCACAACTCATGAAGCTGGAAATGTACCCTCAAAACAAAGTTTATCTATGCATTTTGGCTTTGCTGATCATTTTCTAGAATGAAGAGATCCTATTCTGTTGGTCGCATTAACCCATGTTTAATAGCATAAATCCATGATTATCTTTATCCCTATCTTCGGGCTCCATCCACCCTCACATTTATAAGCATCTCAAGAAGATCGATGTAGTTAGACCCATGGAAAGGAAGCACATCTCGAAGGCATAGGGTATTAAAATGACTCCATGCTGCAAATCTAAAGCCAAAAGAGCTTATAATCAAGAGTCTATTTTCCAGAAAATCTCGCCTCCATTAAAGCATGGCTGAGAACAATAAAGACTGTTAATTTAAGCAGCCACACCAAAATGCCCAGCAGAGTTCTTCTTTGTCCGTGAGCACGAGAAACCAAGAAAATATCCTGCTCACACAAAAGGACATCAATGGATTGAAGAACTTAGGCAAATGGCTAAGTCTTGAAGAAATTTTTCTGGAATACTTACACGACAAAAGTCGCTAATTAAAGAACATCCAAAAGGATGCAAGCAGCATGGGAATTAGGAACAAGAGAATATTGTCAATGAGATGTTGTTACAATCCTATGGAGTCCGATGACAGTGGTCGTCTGAAAGATGGATCTTCTAAAAATGAACCCCATATTTTGGCCCTTGGAGAGTTTTAAGGATGTCTTTATCAAAGCTCCCCTTTCCTAATGACCAATGGATAGAGTGATCAATTCCTTTGAAGAAATTCAAACACTCAAGCCATCTGTTCCACATAAGGTGAGCAGCTTTTAAAATTTCCTATGGATGAGAGAGAGTTTTCGAGAGATTTGTGTTCGCTAGCGATTTGCCAATTGTTGTTGCTGCAACATCCTTCCCCAAAATTTTGAAGATATTTGGGGCCCCTCCTTCTACGCATTTTGTAACAAGTGTTTTTCTTCCCTTTCAAACTTAATTTTTCTCTTTAACTTGGTAAAAAATTTCAATGCTTGTTTCCAAAAGGAGTTTTCTAAAAAAATTTCTAAGGCAAAGTCACCTTCCAACTTCACCGCAAGTTTTGATCATAAGTCTTCCGCCTTCAGTGCAAGTTTTAACCATAAATCTCCTACCTTCGGTGAAAGTTTTGATCATAAGATTGCCGTCTTCGACGCAAATTGCAAACCTAACTCTGCCTCTTCGGCACAAGTTTTAACTCAATTTTTTTCGCTTTCGATGCTTGAGTCAACTTTGATCTGTGCGCTTTCGGGCGGGTTTCGAAGGTTTATTATGGCTGCCTGCGGCGCAAGATTAAATCCTAAATTGGCCTCTCGTGGCGCAAGTCCTAAGACTAATTTGGCCGACACCGACGCATGGCTTAGCCTTAAAATTGCCGATGGGTGGATTTTTATGACCAACCTTCCAAAGATTTTTGTTTAGTTTTTTTACTAAGGAAAAACTATCTTTTGCATTAAGTGCAGTTTTCAGTGACAAATTTTGCAATAGAAGCGCAGGAGTTATTTTATTTTGGCCGACACTAGCGCATAAGTTAGCCTTAAAATCGCCACTACATTCACAATTATGTTCACTTGGTCATTGGCACATCTTTTGGGCACAGGTCCTACTGATAATTTCCCCACCGCGATCACAAGCACTACGCTTAATTATGCCGACCATTTGCGACCCATCTAGCGCAAGCCTTGATGATATTTTCTCCACTATGGCGCATGAGTTAGCCTTAAAAATCGCTGTTGTCGCGCCACTCCCAATTGTAAAATGTCGCCAGCAGGTCCCACTTATGATCGCGGGGTTTTTTAATTATAAGCTTCCCATTCAGCGCAAATATTGGTGATATTTTCCCCGACTAAGGCACATAAGTTATCCTTAAAATTGTCGCCATTGTGTGTCTTCCAATCATAAAACACCGATAAGCTTTAAGACCGTGGGCTCGACCCTTGATCACGGGTGTTTTAATCATAAGCCTCCGCCCATTGTGCATCAGTTAATGCTATTTTCCCTGCCATAGCAAAGCCCGCATTTTGGGTTTGAGTGTAGTTGTATGTGTTGGAGACAATTCATGTCCACCCGCATGAAACTTATGGCCTACTACTTTGAGCGCTGCGCCTTTTAAATTGGTCAACCTGTGGCCCAGGAGACATAAATATGTGCCTTTTAAATATAATGAGGCTTGAGGTGTGCAATGTTCATTTAACGTTTTTGTCAAAATATTTACTTGCGCTATTTCGGTATTGCAGGATGATAATATGCATAGGAAGTTGGCTAGGCAAAAAAGCATTGCTTAAGCCTTAGCAACAGGCACAGCCACTATCAAGTCAGATCTATGAAAGCATGAAATCGCATTAAAAGAGATAGTCTCGGCACGAGCAAGGACCATCCTGCGAGAAATGACTCATTGGTCCAGATATATACGGCAAGAGGATAATCCAGCACCAGCTAACATCCCTGGGGAAGTAGGCGCAGTAGCAGAAGCATCGCAGTCAGCAATTGAACCATCCATAGCATGATTCAAACCTTCTAAAACCAAAGACAGTTGTTATTTGTCTTTTTGTACTAAAGAAAAGGGAACTTTATTTCTGTTTTGTTCTAATTTTGTAAAAGACAACTGCGTTCTGGGTTTCGTCTTATTGTCCACTAGAAGACAAAAAATTTTGTTCCCTCCTAGTTTTAGGTTTACGTTTTTGGGAAAATGAGAAGCATTGTAAAATCTATAAATAGGTGAACGGAGGCCAGAATATGGACTTTTGATAGGCAAAGAAATAAAAACTGGGTTATGTATGGGACCTATTTTACATATATGAATATACAGGAGTTCGTTTTTGTCTATTGAAAGCCTGCACGGCATTTGCTTGGAATCTGTGTAAAGGGATGTGGAACTATTTCGACTCTCTTACAACTGGTTTATTATGAGGTCGTTCTAACTTTTTATGGATTATGCTGTGTACTATGAGTGTTGAAATCATTTTAATTCATTTAAGCTATCTTCAATGTGTCTCCATTTCTGCTGTAATTCACATTTAAATTGGTTCAAATAGCTATCTATGTGATCTTTATTTGTATCTACAGCACACTGCTCATTCTCTTATTTTGGCTCCTCGCGAGGATAGAATAGATTCTCTTATCACAGTTTTAGATTAAGATTTGTTTCAGCTTTGCATTTAGATTAAATTAGTTTACAACACTTGCATCTCATACATAAATTTAAAACACATAAACGGTGGATCAGGACAAAACCGGTAAAGAACACAACAAATTTTAAATCTTACACGGTAGCCAGAACCGTTAACCAAATGGATTCCACACGCCAAACAGTGAGCAATCTAATTGGGATTGCCTACCGGGGAGAACCCCTTGCTGATTAATGCTGCGTTTTCAGGGCCATCAACAAAACCCTAATGAATGTCTTCTATCATGCATTCATAATTTTATTAAGGTGATATGACAACTCTAAATTTAATCAAGATTGTATTAATCGTAATAATATAAAGACAAACATACCATAAACTTAATCATGAACAAATCTCGAAACATACCTGTATAAGTCATACCTGTCGAGATTGCTTGTAATCTTCTTATGTAAGTGTAGCTAGGGTTTTACCCCTAGCTTGTGCAAATGAGCACCTACTAAGGAGAAGGGACTCCTTAGTAGCAGTTCAATAAATGTAAATTAAAATGTTAAAGCAAAAATATAAATTACTCTAAACATGTGCATGAAACAGAAAAAATAAGATGTAAAGAATGGCTTTTGTATTAATTTTACCTCCAATGTGAAGGTTGGTGAAGCCCTTGCAATGATCCAAGAGGGTTGCTCCAAGCTCCAACTTGCTCCTTCTCTTTCTCCAAATGATGGGAATGGGCCAAAAGGGGCTCTCAAGGTGTAAGTAGCTCAAGGGTGAGCTAGGGTTTCAAGAGCTATTTTGGCAGAGTAAGGGTGCTTATGATTGTAGATGTGGAATAAGGGGTCTCCATCACCTATTTATAGTTTTTTGGTGGTGGAGTGCAGGCCCATGGTTTTGGGAATCATATGGTTTAGGTCAGCTGTATAGGGTTTTTTCCTCCTTTTCCTCATTATTTTATATTTTTTATTCCCTTTTTAGAGGGTTTTTGCTATTTTTAGAGGAATTTTGGATATTTTTGGAGGAAAAAGGGGTTTTTTTAGCCTTTTTGAGGCTTTTTTGATGGTTTTGTGTCCTTTTGGAAGCTTTTTATTGGGATTTTTAGGGTTTTTAAGGGAAATATGGTAGGAAAATGGACAAATGAGCCATGTAATGTGGCAGATGAGGTAGTGAACACTTTTTGGGTGTTAATAGATTGCCCCCTGATGTGCGAGGGCAGGATCTCATCGTATGGCCGATGGACATCATAAGTCATGTATGGTTTTCCTGGGGTGTGGAGAAGAGAAGAAACAAACTGAGGCCCGGAACAACGATCCCGAACCAACTGCAAGAACTAAAAGTACATAACCTCAATAATGGATGAGGAATCATCTGATCATATGGATGAGGCGGGCATACCCATGCTCGTATCAGGACATAACAAAATAATAACAATGGGGTCCAAAGAATGGGGACCTGACATATACATGACCTCAAATACTGAATGAGGAAGAATCTCAATATATGGACGAGGCGGGCATACCCATGCTCGTATGAAGATACATAAACATAACTGTGAGGCCCGAAAAGAGGGACCTGAAAGATACATAGAGAACCACTGTGTACATCATAAGGGTCCAGAGGGGACACAAATCTGGGACATAATCCCGGGCTGACCATGTGTAAGATGAAGAAATGGTGCACTAGAATAACATCAATGCTGCTGACTGGGGTACCAGAGGAACTGATGAGCTGCTGGATCATAATGACTGGGAGCCTTAACCTCGATGGTACACTGAACTGGAAATGAACTGGGTACTCAAGGAAGCATATAACTGGATGGCTTCCGAATACAATTGCCTACGCAACCTGGACATCCATGGGAACATAGAATTGGGCATTCTGAAGTGACTCACCAATGTGCTAGAGTCAGGGGAAATCCAGGGTCTTCGACTAAAAACTAAGGGGATATAACCCTAAGCGATTCTCGACGATGCGATCAAGGTTCTAAAGTCGAGCATGTGAGAAACAACCACTCGGAGAGGCAATGATGACTCCTCTCAGAATAGTCTGTAGGCACTTACCACAGATGGTGATGAGTCCAAGGCGTAGGGACCTCTGGGCCTATCCTCTGGAATAGGGGGGTTGTCGTCGACAGAGGGAGACCTGCAACTATCAAGGCAATGATGTTTCCTTGACAGGAGCGCGAGGTGGAGAACCCAAGTGTGAGAGTACTGATGGCAAGACTGACAAACTGTGGGGGGGGATAACTGGGCAAGTAGAGTGGGTGGACTCAAACTTCCTTTGTTCAGAGTATGATGGTGGGGATGATCGGGCAGCATATGAAATTGACTGGTGGGAAGGGGATCATAGCTGTATTGGATCTGGGAGGGCGACTGGGCTGAGGGAGACTCAAGCTGTGGTAAAATAGCAGGAGACTGCAGAATACTCTGAACAAAGGTGACCTGATGGGGGGTGCTGCCGAGATGATCGATCAGAGTGCCAAGAGGAACAGGGGAACTTCTTCATGGGTTAGGGAACTAGAATAAGTGTGTATAAATGGTACTATCGTGTGGATTTATACGAGCCCAGGACAGTTCATGCTCGTGATTTCTTTCAATTTTAAGGAGTCTGAAAGCGATAAGAAGACTCTGAAGTAATGGAATGGTACTGTCGTGTGGATTTATACGAGCCCAGGACAGTTCATGCTTGTGGTTGCTTTCAATTTTAGAGAGTCTGAAAGAAAATAAGAAGACTCCAGGGGGTTGCTTTTTCGTGTGTTAGTCTCCAAGGCCCGAAGAAGCATAAAAGGATGTAATGAAGAACTTTCCTAGCTGGTGTGACTAGAGTATTCCTTTTTCGTAATTAGTCTACCAGGTCCGGAAAAGGGTTAAACTTATACCAGATAGACGCACTTTCAGGTACTTTAACGAGCATGAAAGGAAGCAAGATTGCTCAGCGATCTTTTCATTGTTTTAGGAGTCAGAAAATAGCTTAATAGAAACTCCCTAAGTGCCTTTTTCGTAAAGGACTTGTCTGGCCTGAAAAAGGGATAAAATTATACCAAACAAAAGGAATGGCCAGGCAAGGAGGAAGTGTTCAATCAAGGAACAGTAATGATGACCAAGAACGAGGGTAGGGGGGGAACACTGGTGGGCCTCCTTGCGGGGTGAATGAATGGTGGCAAAATAACGAAATATTTGCAGTATGACAGGAGTGAATGGCTCATGTAACAGTGTGGAACAATCCCATGGCAGCCGATGTGGCGCGCAAACTGAGGCAGCAAGGTGTCGGGACACAATGTTGAAATTGTACCAAGTGAGAGCGAGAAATGATCTCAAGCATCATCACGAGCTCGGAAAAATGAATCCGATGATATAAAATGTGGAAACAACGGAGAACGACCGATGTGGCATGCAAACCGAGGTGACAGTGGGCATTTTGGAGAAAATGCCCAAAAAATATGGGGGTGAGAGCGAGAAATGATCTCAAGCATCATCACGGGCTCGAAAAAATGAATCCGATGATATAAGGTATATCAAAAATGGGCTACGGTCGATGTGGCATGCAAATCGAGGCAATAAGGTGTCGGGACACAATGTTGATATTGGTCCTGGTGAGAGCGAGAAATGATCTCAAGCATCATCACGAGCGTGGAAATATGAATCCGGCGGTGCAAATGGTGCGAAAAATGGAGGTCATAAGGATTCCGAAATGGTCAAAGGAACTAACTAGGTTAAAAAATGGCTACAAATAAAGGTGAGCCCACCAAGCCAAGGATGCAGTGGTGGGGAGAAATGATGACCCGTGGGGGAAGAATACTAGGTGTATCAAATCAAATCAAATCTACAAGTGATATGTGACCTCAAAAATGGTTTAGATCACAAGTGTGAAAAAGTGAGCAGGGTTAATGACTTTCCCTCATGCTATGTGCATGGGGTTTGTGATTATGGATCACATATGTGTGGGTTTTAACAATGGGTTCATTGACGTGCTGAGATAGATGTGATGGGGAAGGTTCAAAATGATTGATCATGCCCCCTATCCCAAGGTCGAGGGAATCTATTATGCCCCTTGAATCAGAGGTGTCAAGGTGGTGCTCTATGATAGCAGGGTCAAGACTAGGCATTTCGGTATAGGACCAGGCAAAGACATCACAAAACTCTTTGAAGAGTTTTTTGTACTCCTCAATCTCAGACTCGCTGCAAGAGGCTCCTAAAGTGATGAGTTCAGGGGCACCTCCAGGGGCAGAGATATCTATGTGGATAATAGGAGAAATGTTGTCCATGTTACCTTCATCAAATGCATTAGGAGCAGGAATAGGATCCTTAAACCAGTCGACCTTGGTGGGAAGGAAGTCTTTGGAATCAACAGCAAATTGGGTAGCGGTGCTAGAGGAGGATTCTTCTGGGATGAAATAGGAATGGTGGTGCATGTCATCCCAGGGATAGTCCAGGGCAGTGAGAACCTCGCGAATCTCCTCATCAGTACGGAAAGTTTGTGTCGTCAAATCGGTTGACAAGGAGAGTAGTGGCGGAAGAGATCATATAAATGGTATTAACCTCTCCTGAAGGGGAGGAGACCGGGGGGTGGATCTCCTCAATGGTGGGTGGTGCCGTCTCCAGGTCCAGATTGTTCATCTCATAGAGGGCCGCTCTGTAATCTGGGAGATCAGGACAGTGATGTGAATAATGCCCGTAAACACCACATATCGCACAGGGATGGTTAGTGCATAGTGATTTATCACGAGGCTTGGGGGTGGGGTCAAGTTTGACGACAGGGATGTTGGGGTCATTGTCGAGCATTTGCATGTGTTCCTGTAATGCCGGTAACTGAGGACATTGATGAGTCGGGTGACCTAACTCATCACATAACGAGCATTTGGGAGGAGCACGAAACACAGGGGGGTTTTTTACTATCTTGGGAGGTGGTATAGTAGAGTAAGGTTGTGGACCTCTGTCCCCAGTGGGCTTGGTAAGAGGAGGATGAGGGTTCGTGGAGGACGACGGGGGGTAGCGACACCGGGAGGTGGTTGACTAGTAGTGACAATGGGTTGCACCGGTTGCAGGACGACATCAGGTGTTGGCGGGGGAACGGGAGGTGAAAGATACCAAACGGGTAATCCTAAGGTTAACCCAGGGAGGCTAAAGGTAGCCATGACCGGGGCACTAACTACTCCCGAGGGAGGGATGAGGAAAGGAATGGTATGGGTGGGTGTAACACCAATGTGACTAGGTACCAAAGGGTGTTTAGGCAACAAGGGAAGTTGATTATTAGGAGTTGGTGTGTCATGGGACAAGGTACATAGGTCAGACACCTCAATGGCGAGTGATGGAGGTAGAATAGATTGAAAGGTGGAGGTCATCGACGCGTTTGATTAAACTCCGGGCCCGGTAGAAGAAACAAACGAGGTGGTTGCACTAGAAACAGGTTGCTCAACCATGGGGAGAACATTTTCTGGTGCCGCGGGGGGCATTGGGATCATAGTAGGTGAGTTGGTAAACCTTGACCACGCGTCCCTCATGGGGGAACATCATGGTGCGAAAAACGGAAGAGGAAACCGCCTGCATGGCATACATGTAGCTGCGGCCAAGTAAAAGGTTATAATCCAGTTGGGCATTGATTACCTCGATGTCAATGAGTAGGGTTTTACCACCTAACTAGACGGGGACATTGGGTAGGAGGCCTTGGGGCTGGGCCGACCGACCGTCGTAGGTGCGTAATGCAGTGGTGGAATGCTGGAGAGTAGGGGATCCCAACTTTTTCCATACGAATGTAGACATAATGCATGTGGAGGCACCTTCATCGATGATACATCGATGCATGACAAGATTCTAAACGAAAACAGAAACTTGGAATGCTAAGGAGGAAGGCAAGCGTGGTTCAGACTGGTCCAAATCAAATGCCATCAAATTCGAATCATTTGGGTCAATCACCCCAATGGATGAGAGTAGAATCTTGTGTTGGGAAGGGCAGTTTGTCAAGACTTCTAATGCAGACATGGCTGCGGGAGATTGGGCTAAGTCATCTACAATGTTGTAGTTGGACGCAGCACGCGCATTGGGGTTATTGTTGATACGGCGAAGTGGGAAACGAGGTGCTTTGGGAGCGCCATCGAGTGGAGGTGGAGGTATACGTAACGCTTGATCAGTGGGATGAGCGTTAGTAGGTTTATCAGTGGGAGGTACTTCAAAGGTGGAGCCATACTGGTTTCGACGGGTCTGGAGGTTGACATCAGCGGATGACATCATCAACAAGTGGTGGGTCCCTGAGTCAAACATGGGTTGATCAGGAGCGGCGTAAGTGATTTGTTGTTGGGGTGGCGTGTTGGCTTGAGGGGGAGCCAATGGCTGAGTGTTCACTATGCCTTGGTTTCGTAAGGGGTTTTGTAGCACCAAAGGTGTCTGCTGAGGCTGTGGGGGGTTGGGTGGTGCTTGAGGAGCCGCATGCCCTTGGAGATGGGCATCATCAACCCAAAGTTTCCGAGCTCACTCCAAGTGTGGGAATGCATGCGTGCAGAGGCCATAGACCCCGCAAATAGAACAAGGATGGTTTGTTTGCAAATTGGGGTTTTTAGCCTGCTTGGGTGGGCAATCAGGGTTTTGGTTAGCAGGGGCCGCATTATTATTGTCGGGGGGATTAGGAGGTTGACCAGCTTGGTCTATAGGTTGTTTGTTCCCATGATTACAGCCCTTGCCGCAGTTTTGTTGGCCCTGGTTACGTTGGTTGTTTTAGTTTCACTGCGGATTGTGTTGGGCATAAACTTGCCTTTGGGCAGCAGGTTGGTTCTGAGGTTGCGCAGGTGCTGGAGCAGGCTGCGGTGGATGATATGTAGGTGGAGGTTGCACAGGTGCGGCACCTTGAGGAGGTTGCTGGTATATCTGTGGAGCAGGTGGTGGGTTGGCCGCAGGGGCTGCTTGTGGCGGGTAATAAGCGGGTTGGGCTTGCGAAGGCGCAAGAGCTGGTGCAGCTTGCTGGTGGTAGTAGGGCTGAGGTGCGACCGGGGGGGGGCGTAAGCGGGAGTGGCATGACCGAAGCACTGAGGTGGACATGAGGGTCCATGGGAATGGTGGTGATGTGTCATGGGAGCATACGAGTTGGTTGCTCCAGATTGTGAGGTAGCCCGAGAAAGGTCGGGGCCAGGGTTAGGACGTGCTATGGAAAATGGTTGGGGATGCGAAGAAACACAGCCAATGATGCCATCTACGGCGTGGGATGCCCCCGGCGCATCATGCTAGGAGGAATATCCGTGAGGGGCATCAGGTATAATGGTATAGAGATAACCCGACTGGGCGTAAATGAGGTCGAATTGTTGGGCCTTAAGGATGGCCTCTTCTTCAGACTAGGGCCTTTCTGATGCCACATCCTTAGCAATGACAGGGAGAAGGGACTTGAGGAACCAATCTAGGAAGATACGGTTGTCTAATTTGATCTTGCATAAGATACGGCGTCGACGCCACTCATGAATGTGGTCCGTGATGTGGGTGGCCATGTTTTGTCTGCAGGACAGAAGGATCTGAACGCTCGCATCATAGTGGAGAGGTAACTGGAAGAACTGCAGGAAGGTTGAGGCAAGGGAAGCAAAGGTAGCATGTGTCCCATGGGGTTGCTCGATATACCACTTGGTTGCAGAGCCAATGAAGGTGCACTGTAACAGACGGAGGCGAATAGAGTTGTCCACTATGGAGTTGGAGGAACACCATACGTGGAAGGACATGATATGGTTTTATGGGTCCTCACCTGCCTTTCCCTCGAACTTAGGGATGTCAAAGGGGAGCTTGGTGGGCATGTGAGGCCACACAGGGTCGTGTCGGATAGGGTCGTTGGTCAACCTGGCTAGGTCGGGCAGGTTGAGGCTAGCCATGAATGGCAAACTGGAAGAAGGATGTGACACAGTAGTGGGTTGGACGAAGTTGGGGCCAATGCCCCCAAGTGGAGGGGCATGATTTGGGATGTTTCCCCCAAGTGGGGGAAATAAGGTGGTATAGGATGGTCCTCCACCACCATGGGTAGTGTGAGCCACTGATGGAGTGGGGATAGGTATTCCAGCTGTGGGAATAGGTGCAGTGAGGGGAACGGTAGATGGGGGCCCCATGGAGGGCATACCCAAAGCAGGTGTGGTAGCTGGTGTAGTGGTGGCTGTGCCACCAATGGTCCCTACAATGAAAGGAGTGGAAGTCATGCCAGCCATGGGGCTAGTAGGGGCGGTGTAAATGGGGTTCTCAGACTCTGCCTCAGAAATGGAGGTAAAGTAAGGGGCGTCAATATCTGGTGATGGAGTCCTATGCCGCTGACGAGTGGAGTCAAGGGACAAGGCTCGTGACCTATGATAAGTAGTATCAAGTGATGATGATCTGTGGCGATGACAGGTGGTGTCAAGTGAACCGTGCTGTGGGGGCTCACCCCTGAGGCACCGAGAATGTCTCAGGGACTCAATGGTGACAGATGGTGTCAAATCTCTGTGGGTTGAGGTGAGTAGAAAAACAGCTCAAAAATCCTAATGCAACCGAGTGTGCAGAAGGAGAGCTCAAAAAACAAGGCACTCAGGCCAACAACCAACTCAAAACACCTACTGTAACAGTTGTGCTACAATAGGTGGAGTGTCAACAGAAATGCTCAGAATACCAACAAGCAACAGGTTTCCTAAAAATAAAAAATGGTGGACTCACTAGACCAAAAGGAGGTAAGGGAGCATGCAAACACCTAACTAAAAAATATTCTGACTCAACTAGACATATCCTCTGCAAGGTGATGAAATCCAAGTCAGACAATATGAATAGGAAAGCCAAGTGGCTAAGATATCCCCCTACCGGGAGGGACACCGGGTAGTCAATCCTAGAAGAATGGAAACTAAGATACCCCGTTCATGACACGTCCAGAAAGGTGAATCTGCCATTTGGTCCTTTTACCGCAATACCCCGATACAGGGATATCCCGAGAACTGCGAAAGGTAGCCATTCGGTTACTGAATGGAGTGTGGTATTCCACTCAGGCCTCTGGAACCAGTCTCGCGACTTCAACCCTCCTAGGGGAGAGGCCCTCTGGTAAACTGGTCATGACCATGCCAAAAAGTACTAGGGGATTTTGGTTCCCTAATTGGACAACAGCTATGTCTCAAGTGTAAGTAACCGAGGGGTGTTATTGGAAGCCTATCCCCCCAATCCTACTTAACGACAAAGATTCCCAAGTGGGGTTAGAATATTGGATGAGTTAAGTAGTTTTTAAGGCTCACTTGAATTATGTGACAGAGTGTGTGCTCGTGAGGTGATGAACCCAAAATAGAAGTGCCACAAGGGGGGCAACTTTCTCACTAACAATAATACTGAAATTGAAACTTTAACTTGCAAAATTTTCTGAATTAAAAATGCTAAAATTTTAAAAATTTTCTGTAAAGGGAATAGAAATTATGTTGCAGAAAAGGTTGTAGGGAAGTGGGGCTGCAAGTAAGACAGATGGCTGTGCAAATGCAAAAAATATTGCAGCAAAGGGGCTGGGTTCAAAATAGGGAAAAAATACAGAAATCAGACCACGGGTCTGTGGCGAAACTGAGCAGTCGGACCGCAGGTTTGAAGGAAACAGGCGCGGACAGGTCGCGGCTTTTTGGTCGACAGAGGCCGTCGGACCACCGGAAATAGGGAAAAATACGCAGTCGGGTCGCGGGAAAAAGGCTAACAGACGTAGTCGGGTCGCAGCAAAAGGGCTGAAAGCTGCAGTCGGGACGCAGGAAAACGGCCGACAGGCACAGTCAGATCGCAGTAAACAGGCTGATTAGCCGCGGTCGGATCGCAGGTAACAGACTTGAATCCACCGGCAGGGTGCTAGAAACAGTCTGAGAGCCGCGGTCGGGTCGCAGGTAAATTCCTGAAAGACGCGGTTGGGACGTGACTGTAGAGGGAAAAGATCTAGTTTACGGCAGTCGAAAGGAAAAAAAAAAGGGAAATTATTGGAGAAAACTAATTTTTTTTTAAATTGAAGCCAGAAATTCAAACCCAGCGGAGTCGCCAAAACTGTAGCTAGGGTTTTACCCCTAGCTTGTGCAAATGAGCACCTACTAAGGAGAAGGGACTCCTTAGTAGCAGTTCAGTAAATGGAAATTAAAATGTTAAAATAGAAAAAGAAATTACTCTAAACATGTGCATGAAACAGAAAAAATAAGATGTAAAGAATGGATTTTGTATTAATTTTACCTCCAATGTGAAGGTTGGTGAAGCCCTTGCAATGATCCAAGAGGGTTGCTCCAAGCTCCAACTTGCTCCTTTTCTTTCTCCAAATGATGGGAATGGGCCAAAAGGGGATCTCAAGGTGAAAGTAGCTCAAGGGTGAGCTAGGGTTTCAAGAGTTATTTTGCAGAGTAAGGGTGCTTATGATTGTGGATGCGGAATAAGGGGTCTCCATCACCTATTTATTGTTTTTTGGTGGTGGAGTGTTGGCCCATGGTTTTGGGAACCATATGGTTTAGGTTAGCTATACAGGGTTTTTTCCTCCTTTTCCTCATTATTTTATATTTTTTATTCCCTTTTTAGAGGGTTTTTGCTATTTTTAGAGGAATTTTGGATATTTTTGGAGGAAAAAAGGGGCTTTTTAGCCTTTTTGAGGCTTTTTTGATGGTTTTGTGGCCTTTTGGAGGATTTTTATTGGAATTTTTAGGGTTTTTAAGGGAAATATGGTAGGAAAATGGACAAATGAGCCATGTAATGTGGTAGATGAGGTAGTGAACACTTTTTGGGTGTTAACAGTAAGGCCTTAGCCTCATCTCCCTCTGAAATAAGAACTTCTTCACTTATGCAAGTGACCAAATGATTCTCTTCTAGAATTAACCCAACCCACTTGATTTGCAGCAACTGAATCTGGAGCTAGATTACGGTTTGTCAGAGAAACCCTAAAAATTCAAGCTTTGAATTTCAAACTTCTGAAAGGATAGAAGGATGCGCCTTGATGAGTTGATCAAGCTGGTATACTCAAAATTTGAAAACTACAAAGTTTCACCCCTCAAAATTGTCTTTGAAACTTTCAGATCTTCTAGACATGATCATGAAATAGGGTTTGATAAAGCCCACCCTTCTGCCCAACCAAAAGGTTTGATCCAAAGCTCTAAACTTCTATTTTTCTGAGGAGCTGCCAGCCATGGTGACAGACTTAAAAAATTCCAACTTTTGCAGAAGCCCTAATTTTCCACTTTTCCAATCAAAGTCCCAAACTAGGGTTTGATCAAGCTCGTCCTTCTTCCCAACCAAAAAATTTGATCTTGGTCTCTAAATTTCGATTTTGAAGAGTAGAATTCAGCCGTGGCCTCTGATTACAAATATTCCAACTTTTTTTGAAACCCTAATTCCCGGGGCCATGAATGAAGGTGCTCAAAATCTAATTCTGTTTTGGAAGAAATATGCACCTGATTGTTTCTGATGTAACTCTGAAACTACGAATCCACGGGGTCTGAAAATTCTACTTGTTGTAGCCTGACCTGTCATCTTTCCAACCCCATAGGTCAGAACTCAATTGGATTCTTTGAGAGAGAGTTATGCTAAGTGTCGCAACGTGACCTGATTATGGGATAAAACAGGAGAGCGAACTTGTATAGAGTTTCATGTGTCACTGGTTCAATTTCGTCCTTTGAACCTTTGGCGTGTGAAATTAAACTCCATTCCATACCTATCACTATTTATGAAATTTCATTTGGAGCTTCCTAGCCCAAGTTATGACCTTTTTTCCTAGGTCACCTCTTTATGACTCAGATCTAGAAGAGGCAGAAACCCTAGATTGTACAGATCATAAAACATGAAGTACAATGCATTAGGAGTTTTCCTTTGGACACAAGGTACATGGGGATATTATCTTCGACCTGTAAAAGTTTCAAATCTGAAAAATTCTCCAAAATGGATTTATAGCGAAAGTGCTACGATGACTGGTTTTTGCTATATTAAGCCCTAGCATCGCAAGTGCAACAAGTGTCATACATGCCATACCATGCCTTCTTTCAGGCTAGCTCTGATATCATGTTAGTTTTTCAGAATTTTCAATCTGATCTAGGATCTTAACTGAGAGAATAACATGTACAACATATCTAAAGCATAACAATCATGGACACAATAATGCAAGCACACAAGAGACACAGAGTTTCACCGGGGAAAACCAAGAAGGTGAAAAACCTCGGAACTTCCTCAGAGATAGAAAGAGCAATGATACAACCAAAGTACAACCAAAGTACAAGAGATAGTCTTCTCCTAGCAATAGATCCTCCTTCTCACATGTGCGCCACTTTTCAAGTGAGAGAAGTGTGAGTAATGAGTGATCAAATAGAGATCTCCCGATCTCTATTTATACTTGTCCTGTCCCGCCCAATAAACTAATGGGGCCAACTTGTTTAGATTAGCCTCATAACCCATGGTTAACTTAATCCAGGCTGACCCCACACTTGGTGGTCTAATGTTAGGAACCTATGTCAACCCTTCTCTTTACTATGTTAGTATATTGTTGTTGGACGCATATGCTTTGTAAGTCGTCCCATAGTATTTGTTGATCCGTAGTTTATATTAACCCATAGTATTGACCCATAGTATTGGACGCATATGCTTTGTAAGTCGTCCTGTAATATTATATGTCTCATGGTTTTGACTCATAGTATTGGGCATAGACTTAGTATATAAGTGTGTGTTGAGGTCATTGAAGGCACCGTGAAGTTAATTGTATTGAGCTTGCTCAAAGGAGGTTGCCCCCTCGAAGTGGCCCGTGATCAATATAAAAGTGATTCTGTTCTGTTATTTCTGATATCTTGTGTATTTGCATTAATTAATTATTGTAGGTTCATCACATCTGGTATCAGAGCACTTTCCTTGGCACAAGTGGGAAATTTTTTTCTTTTTTTGGGTGGCGACTTTCAGATCAATTTCTGAAACTTTCTGCACAAAATCAGAAGAAACCGATTCGATATCTGAATTCCTCTTTCAAAAATACGCTTTTTCAAAAAAAAAAATCATCTCATTTGGAGTTCTAAAAGTGGAGATATCGCGGATTTAAAATCAGCAATTTTTCAGAATTTCGGTGACGGCCGCGGAAATTGCGGCGAGAAAATCTTTTGACTGAGTGCCCAGATTTCTATTCCGCTCTCACGGGTAGAAGCAGAGTGGTTGTTCCAGTTCCGGAAACATGCTATAAGAGCGATTCTGAGCAATATAGATCCGGTTTTTGAACATTGGGTGGAATTTCTGCCCAAATTTTTTCTGTTGCAGGTTCGGATTTGGGAATAATCCCTATCCACTTAACTATGGGAAGTACTTGGACATAAGCCCTAAAACTCATTGTGAGGAGTACCACAGGAACCCCGAAGTAGCTGGCCCATTGAGAGGACCTGCCAGCGAAAAGGGCAATGACCCCTACTTGATTGACCAGTTCCTACCCGTGAGGTAAACCAAGAGCTGTCGTTTGTGGCAAAGCGGTTATCAGTTTTACCTGAGCCGTGGAGTGAGGGGTACTGCCCCAATACGCAAGCCGTCAGAAAGCATTGGTGGCCGAGTGAAAACCCTGAACTGTTAGGAAGCCGCACATACCTGGGGTCCATATCTACTTTCAGCTGAACTATTGTTGATCACTGCTGCGCCGTTTCAGATCCATTTGCAAGCCATTCCAGATTCAACCATTTTCAATCCATTCGGCATTGTTCCAGATCCCTTTCGAGCTGTAGCCGATCGAGTCTAAAAATAAAAATTTTAAAAAAAAAAAAACTGGTTATGGTTGTCACCCGTGCAGGAGCAAACACCATGGAGGAAGCACTTGCAGCCATCCAAACCAAACTCCAAGATCTTGATGAAAAATTTCTCATCCTCCATCTTCAGCATTCAACCATGAACAATAACCGACAGCCAGAATCTTTTGCAGCCACCGGGTTCTCTTCTTCCAACAATTTTCGTGGGCCGAAGCTTGATTTTCCTCGCTTCAATGGTACTGATCCGACTGGATGGATATACCGAGCAGAACAATATTTCAGTCTGCATAATACTTTTGATGTTCAGAAAGTTCCACTTGCATCCTTTCATTTGGAACAGGAAGCCCTTCAATGGTACCGTTGGTACATCAAAGCTCATCCCGAGCCAAACTGGACATATTTTTGCCAACTCATTTTGCCACGATTTGGTCCTAGTGCTTTTGACGACTTCACAGGAGCACTCACTAAACTTCACCAAACTGACATAGTGAGAGAGTATCAGATGGAATTTGAGAAACTAGCCAATCACACAGAAGGATTGTCTGATGAATTCTACAGGAGTTGTTTTATCAGTGGTCTCAAGGATGAAATCCGCTCAGAGGTCAAAATGTTTTGTCCCAACACAATGATGGAAGTCCTAGGGTTGGCTAAGTTGGCCGAGGACGAGATCGCAGCTCAACAATGCTCCAAACCCACCTTTGTTCCCTTTAGAAACATGGGTTCCCAATGACCTCCCATCACGCCTGCTCCTCAACCAACTCCTATCAAGCATTTGTCTGAAATAGAAATGCAGGCACGCCGAGAAAAAGAGGTTTGCTATAATTGTGATGAGAAATTCACTCGGGGACATAGATGTGTTCAACAAAATCTCTATATCTTGGATGTGGATTCTCCGCCTGCCTTAGAACTTGGTGAAGAAGCTACAGATACAGTAGATGATCCGGTCGACATGCAACACCCGCCTGCTGACACCCCATCTCAGGACGACCCACCCAGATACTTCAAGAAGCTCCCTCTTACCATACTCATTGATTCTGGTAGCACTCATAACTTCATTGACCCTCGAATTGCCAAACAGGCTGATTGTTTTGTCCATCCTTGCTCCAACTTTGAAGTCATGGTTGCAAATGGGGGCACCTTACCTTGCAAGGGGAAGTGTCACAATGTGCATATCTCTATGGAAGATTATAACCTACGCTCCGACATGTTTTCCTTTTCCTTAGGCGGATGTGATGTGGTTTTGGGCGTTCAATGGTTATGCACACTTGGCCCCATCTTATGGGATTTTGCTAAACTCTGGATGCAGTTTAACGTCAATGGGGCACAACACAAATTTCGGGGCTTACAACCAGGGTCTCTCTGCATCATCAGTTCACATCGCCTGGAAAAAATCCTTAAGAATAATTCACATGGTGTCATCGCTCAGCTCAATTCCATTCAGATGCACCCATCAACACGCTCCACTACTTCCTTGGATAGATATGCAGGTATCTTTGCTGAACCAATGAGCTTGCTTCCTTCAAGAGACCTTTCCGGTAAGAATGTAACCACATCTACCTCTCAGCAGGAAATGATGGCTATTTTGCATGCAGTACAAAAGTGGCAGCCATACCTATTAGGCAATTATTTCTGCATCAAGACTGATCTCCCGAGTCTGGAAATGTTTCTGCAACAATGGGTCTCCTCCCCAACACACCTGCAATGGGTTATCCAACTCATGGGTTATCCCTATGTGATCACTTACAAGAAGGGTAAGGACAATATGGTGGAAGATGCTCCTTCTCGCACAATTGATGACCTAGTTTCTCTTACAGCTCTTTCTCTGCTTGTTCCAAATTGGTTGCCATATGTTCAACAGGGCTATCTCTTCTATGATCTCCATGCTTCTTCATCAACAGGGCACTCTGGGTTCTGCAAAATGTATGACCAGGAACAATGTAACTTCTTTTGGCTTGGACTAAAAATGACAATTCAACAGCTAGTGGCTAACGATGATACTTTCCAAGTCAACAAGGGGGAACCGACACTCCTTTCGGGATTGATCAAACCCTTACCCATCACTACACAGCTTTGGCCAACTATTTCTATGTATTTCCTAGCAGCACTCTGGTGGTACAATACCACATCTCAAAGGACACCATATGAAGCAGTCTATGGACAAACACCGCCATTTCTTCTTCCATACACCCTTAGCAGCTCCCCAGTTCAGGAAATTGACTCGGTTCTTCGAAACCGCGATCAGATTCTTCTCATTCTGCAGGATAATCTTCACATGGCCAGAATTCGCCTGAAACAACAAGCCGATCAGCACCATTCTGAGCGCATTTTCCACGCATATTACAGGGTTCTTCTTCATCTACAACCTTCCAAGCAATCCTCCTTGACACTCCAAACGTGTCAGTGGCCCGAAATGAAAACCAAGGATGCTACCAGGGAACCACTACTTCAAATTCTGCAGCAATTTCTCCAACCAAAGCTTTGAGGACAAAGCTTTTTCTAAGGGAGAGGGGATGTTAGGAACCTATGTCAACCCTTCTCTTTACTATGTTAGTATATTGTTGTTGGACGCATATGCTTTGTAAGTCGTCCCGTAGTATTTGTTGATCCGTAGTTTATATTAACCCATAGTATTGGACGCATATGCTTTGTAAGTCGTCCTGTAATATTATATGTCTCATGGTTTTGACTCATAGTATTGGGCATAGACTTAGTATATAAGTGTGTGTTGAGGTCATTGAAGGCACCATGAAGTTAATTGTATTGAGCTTGCTCAAAGGAGGTTGCCCCCTCGAAGTGGCCCGTGATCAATATAAAAGTGATTCTGTTCTGTTATTTCTGATATCTTGTGTATTTGCATTAATTAATTATTGCAGGTTCATCACATCTAATAACCCACTTACCCACATGACTCATACAGGGCCGACCCCATCAAGGTGGTCAAATACCCCATCAAGTATAAGTTACGACAATTACAATATAAATGACGACACTTATAGAGGAATAATAACATCTCTATAGGAATACAATACACATGGGTAAAATACATTCCAAAGTTACATATACATCAACAGGTTTTGTGATGGGTTTCCTGCAACAAAAGTAGACGCAGGCTGCTGGGTTGTGCTAGGGATAATATTCTATAGAATTGTCTCAGTCGTACTAGTCTGAGCACTTGCTACTATTGTGCTACTAGTATTGATGATCGGTGGGATCTGTTGTGCGACACTTATCGCGGGTGGGTCCTGGACTGCTGAAATCTGAGATAGGGGCAGCACGATATCAACACCCGGTGGATTCTGTAGTGTAATACGCTGGATTGTGGTTGATAACGTGTGTTCTGATTATTGAGGTCCCATGGAATCGCTGTATCTATGTAGTTTCTGGATCCTTTAGGTTTCTTTTCGTTAGTAAGCCTATATCTCTTTCCACTTCACAAAGTATGGTTTTCTTCATTAGAATCAATGTATGTGTTTTCTACCATGACAGATTCAAATCTATTACTGCATTCTTAAAACACCTTTCTCAGCTAAAATCATTTTAATGTATAGATTGAGATTGTTCAGAAACTTACCTCTGAATCCTTCAAAAAATTATGCTTCAGCTTGGCTATAGTATTTGAGTGTGTCTATAGCAAACTCGGTCACAAATCCTTCAAGTATACGATCAACCCAAAAGTCGACTACTCGAGATAGTGGGCTGTCTATTGCTTTGAGTTGTTCAATAAGCTCTAGACTCTAGTCTATAGGTACTCCTCTTTGAGAACAATTCTTTATTTCTGCTAGGCACGATATCTACTCGTGCAATTTGTGTGGAAACGACGCCCAAAAAATCTCGTGGATGTCCCTCCACAAATATCTATTCAACCACTCTACGTCAGATAGATGTGGGTTTTTGTTTTCTTTCTTTGCAAAATGTCTTTCGATCTTATCACACCAAGTCCATATCTCTTTTTATTCTAGATGCCAACTGTCTGAGCCTAATGGGAGTTTGTTTCCTTCTTCGCACATTACTTTCCCAAACTCACTATCGAATCACTGAGTCTTAGCGCGGCAATGAAACCATTTGTTGGTTGCAATATTGTTCTAGAGGTTTCCAATGTATACCCAGGTACTTCGCGGTACAAGATACCAAGAAAAACCGTATTCACTATCCCTTTCGGCAATAGACTGCGAGCAATATGAAGTCTCACCCGAGGTGAAGTTAAGGGGGTGGTTGTGGAATAAGGTTTCCACAACCTGGTGATGAGAGTGCTTGACTACCTGATGCACATCGCGGTATGGACCTTCCATGCTGTGGGTAAGGGACTGTGCGGAGTCTTATATCTTGAGTCAATAGGATTGCGCAGTACTATTAGGCTACTGCAGTGAGACAGTGCAACTCTTATCAAGGATCAACGCATCAACTAGATGGCGTGTTCACTGCAAGACTTAATCAAACTAATCAATCTTGCTTAACAGTATTAATCATTCATCCACACTTAGATTGATTTCAAACATATGTAATGGAATAATTTGTGGAATGTTGCGCACCCTGATGTAGCACTTAACTTCATATTATTAACTCTGTGTTATTTCAATAGGTTCATGCACCCAAATATTTAGAAATACTGAGCATTAATTCAAAATACTCTAGGATCTTTTATGAGAGAATAACATGTACAGTATTTCAATACATATCAATCATAGCAAGCATATCAATCATCACAAGATGCAAAACATAAGAGACAATAGACACACAGAATTTTCGTGGGGAAAACCCTAAGGTGAAAAACCCCACAACTTCCTTAGAGATAGATAGAGCAATGATACAACCAAAGTACAACCCAAGTACACAAACATAGATTCCTCCTGGCAACTGATCCTCCTCCTCACATGTGCGCAACTTTCCGAGTGATGTAGAGTGAGATAATGAGATGATCAAAATAGATATTGGGAGATCTCTATTTATACTTGTCCTGACTTCCCAATAAACTTATGGAGCCGAATTGTCTAGCTTAGTACAATAACCCATGGGTAACTTAATCAGGGCTGACCCCACATATGGTGGTCTAATAACCCATTGGAAAGTTACGACACTTGCAACACTTGTCAGTACAAATGACGACACTTCCTTATAGAGGAATAACACATCTATATAGGAGTACAATATACATAGATGAAATACATTCCGAAGTTACATATACATCAACACTCCCTCTTAACTAGGAAGGTATTTCTCGACACAGATCTGCTAGCACAAGTATTCTTCTCTGGATCATCATCAGCAAATCATCGTCCTCGAATCATCATCATCGTCACTGCTGCTACTATCTCAATCAATCTCTGAATCTACTCATCATAGGAATTTCTATAGAGCCAGTCCTTTTTCATACTGGATGTAGGCCCACCACCTGCAGGTCTTCATCATCATTGGCCATAATGTGGAATCCTCGGGACTTATTACGTGCATCACAAAACCTGGCTGAAGCATCCCAGGATGTTATGAGCACACGGCTCTACCTGTCGGATCTCCCACGAGCACATTACATGTGACCCATCACAAAACCTGGCTGTAGCATCCCAGGCTGTTACGAGCACACAGCTCTACTTGTCGGATCTCCCAAGATCACATTACATGTGATCTCACCACAAAACCTAGTTGCAGTATCCTAGGTTGTTACGAGCACATAGCTCTACCTGTCGGATCTCCCAGGAGCACATTACATGTGGTCCACCACAAAACTTTAAAAGAGTGTCTTGCCAAGCAAGATCTCTAAAGAGCATCTGAGGCCTTTTTCATGCTGTCAAGATCTCCAGGACTTATTATATGTGGTCATGGCAATGCCTTGAAAGAGCATATGAGGCCTTTTTCATCCTATCCAGATCTCCCATGTCTACTTACATGCCATAAGACAATGCCTCGAAAGAGCATCTGAGGCCTTTTTCACCTTGTACAAATCTCCCAGGTCTACTTACATGTCCTCCCAGAGCAATGCCTCGAAAGAGCATCTAAGGCCTTTTTCATCCTGTCCAGATCTCCTAGGTCTACTTACATGCTCATCTACACAACCTGTCCACGACCATAGAGTATCAATATGATACTCACCATTCATCCTCCTGATGTACACATGATCATCCTGATCATCATCACTGCATCATCTTGATGCATGCCATCTGGAGCAACATCCTGAAGCTCATCATCCATGATCATCATGATCATATAATGCATCCACCTGATGCATACCAAGTATCTACCTAATACATATCATCATACATGATCCACCTGATCATACAATGTATCCACCTGATACATATAAAAATACATGATCGAACTGATCATACAATGTATCATACATGATCTTCCTGATCATACAATATATCCACTTGATACATATACAGATACATGTTCCAAGCATCCAACATGATGCATATACATATACATGATCCAACTGATCATATCCAGCATCCAACATGATGCATACATACATACATATAAATGATCCAACTGATCATAACAAGCATCCAACATGATGCATATACAGAGCAGTAACTGGAGCATCGTCCTGATGCTCATCATCCGGCGCTTACATCCACATCCATGTGAAGGATCCTCCTCCCATCATGCTTGGAATGGCTCCAACAAATGTGTCCATCACTTCTTCCTCGAAGTGTTGTCAATCTGAAGAACACCAAGCCTCCCTATGAAGTATTTGAACTTCAATCTGGCTAGTGGTTTCATCAGCACATCTGCAATCTGATCATCCATCGCAACATACAGGAGCTTCACTGCTCCTCTCTGCACCATATCCCTGATATAGTGCATTTGATCTCAATGTCCTTCGACTTGTCATGGAACATCGGGTTCTCAGACAACTTCACACAACTCTGGTTATCACAAAAGATACCAATAGCCTCCAGCAGGAGATCAAATAACTCAGATAGTAGCTTCCAGAGCCATACTACCTCACAACTAGATGAACAAGATGCAACATACTCTGCTTCAGCTGTACTCAGTGCTACGTAGGACTGCTTCTTGCTAAACCAAGAGATCACACCTGATCCCATACTGAAGCAACACCTAGATGTGCTCTTCCTATCTGTAGCACTGCCAGCCCAATCTGAATCAGCATAACCCTCTAGGTTAAACTTTTGATTCGCATCATACTTGAGCCCATAGTCAACTGTACTCTTCAGATACCTCACAATATGCTTTACAGCAACCAGGTGAACACTCCCTAGATCCCTCAGGAACTGACTCAATGTGTTCACCGCAAAGAAAATATCTGGTTTCATGTTCATCAGGTACATCGAGGACCCAATAATCTGACGATATGTCGTGACATCAATCGGATCAAATGAATCATCACACAGAAGCTTCAGGTTTGATGCTATAGGTGTGGCCATGGCCTTGCAGTCTATCATCCCGAACCTCTTCAGGATCTCCACTGGATACTTCCCTTGTCCAAGGAAGATACCATCTACACTTTGCCACACTTCCATGCATAGAAAATAGTGCATCATCCCCAAATCCTTCATCTCGAACTCGACTACAAGCTTACTCTTGGTATCAGCAATCAAACTATCCTCACTTGTTATAAACAGGTCATCCACGTACAAGAGTAGTATCACATGATTGCCTTCCTCAACCTTGTAGTAAAGGTTAGAGTCTGCTTTACTCTTGGTAAAGCCCAAACTAGATAGAAAGCTGTCCTTCCTACCATACCAAGTCCTAGGAGCTTGCTTCAAGCCATACAACGCTTTCTTCAATCTGCACACATATGACTTCCTGTTATGTGTCTCAAAACCAAGTGGCTGCTCTACATACACTTCCTCCTTGACTACACTATTCAAGAAAGTAGTCTTGACATCCATCTAGTGTATCTTCCATTTCATCACTGCGGCTAGAGCAAGTACTGATCTGATAGAAGTGTATCTAGCTACAGGAGCAAAAGTTTCTTCATAGTTGATTCCTTCTTTCTATGAGAAGCCACGAGCTACAAATCCCGCTTTGTATTTCTCTATGCTGCCATCTGCACCATGCTTGATCTTGTAGATCCATTTGGAAGTCACAACAGACTTCCCTTCAAGTCTTGGGACTACATCCCAAACATCATTTTTCATTATTGATTGGTATTCCTCGACCATGACATCCTTCCATTCTTTCTTTTCCGCTGCTTCTTCATAACTGGAAGGTTCTTTGTTCATGATATCATAGAGTAAAGCAACATAGCTGGTATGTGATCTAGTTCTCTTCTTTGCTCTATGTTCTTCTTCTGGAATGCCATATCTTTCTGCATTTTGAATGAGCTCTCTAGCCCATACAGGTTTCCTCTTGTGAGAGTCCTTCTCATGAGGTGGATCTACAGGTTCTTGCAGATCTTCAATTTCACGATCAACATCTAGAATTGCTTCAGTCATTGTAGTGTCTTGAAATCTGGTTTCCTTTTGTTCTTCATGATCTTCAACAGGTGTCTTCCTTGATTTGATGAATGTTGAGTTTTCATCAAATGTTAGATCCCTACTGACATCAATCTTCTTGAACCCTAGAAAGTATATTCTGTAAGCCTTCGAGCTTTAATTGTAACCCACAAAGATACCCTTCTTTCCCAAAGGATCTAGCTTAGTCCTCTTTTCCTTTGGGACATGAGTGTATACTGGAAAACCAAATATTCTGAGATGGCTAACTTCAGGTTTCTTACTAAAGAAGACCTCTTCTGGTGTCTTGTTGTCCAATATCTTGTGGGGTGTTCTGTTCTACATATATGCAGTTGTCCTAGCTTTTTCTGCCCATAGATGAATAGGTAGATCCTGGTCATGCAACATTTCCCGTGTTGCATCCATGATTGTTCTATTCTTCCTTTCTGCAACTCCATTCTGTTGTGGATTGTAGGGAGTATTCAACTCCCTCTTAATCCTTGAATCACTGCAGAACTTCTTGAAATCTCCTGAAGTGACTTCTCCGCCATTGTCGGATCTGAATGTCTTGATCTTCTTATCGGTTTGATTTTCCATCAAGGTTTTGAATTCCTTGAATTTATCAAATACTTCATCCTTGCCTTTTAAGAAGTAAACCCAAGTCTTCCTGGAGAAGTCATCAATGAAAGAGACATAGTAAACATACCCACTCAAAGAACTAGATGACATCGGACCACATACATCAGAGTGGATGATTTCCAAGATTCCTTTTTCCTTGCTTTCACTGCTTGGAAATGCCTTCTTTATGTTCTTTCCTTTTGCACATCCTTTGCAAACAAATTCATGTTTGGTCTTGATTTCAGGAAGACCCTCTACAACTTTGCTTGGAATTAGTAGTGCTCTATAGTGCACATGAGCAAGCCTTCTGTGCCAAAGTTCACTTAGCTCCATGGATTCTTGTACCATAGCATGTTCAGGTTGTCCCTTCAATTTATACAATCCTTCATCTTGCTCTCCAATCACCACTGCATCATCTATAGTTTTACCTTTTGGCCACATTAGGACTTGGCCATCTACAAATGCAACCCTCATGCCTTTTGCATCCAATGTAGATATGGAGAGTAAGTTCTTCTTGAGCCCAGGTACAAATAATACATCTTTCATTTTTAAGGACTTCCCAGAGTCCAGGTTGTAGGAGGCTTCACCACTTCCTTTTATGGGGTATTGATAGTCATCCCCAAGTTTCACCCTATGGGGTGACTCATGTTCATATAGATTTACAAAAGATTCTTGAAACCCAGTCATGTGTTTGGAATCCCCACTGTCAATAAGCCAATCATTACAACCATGAGAGATAGTACCTATGAGAGCAGAGATCAAAAGATATTCATCTTCACTTGATGAGTCATCAACATCACTTTCTACCCTAGCCTTCTTCTTTGGAGGTTCATCATCTTCGGCATCATGAGCATGGTACCTTCTTTTGCTTCCCTTCTTCTTCTTGTTGAAGTTGTTGTTGTCCTTCTTGTTCTTAGGACAATTTATAGCAATATGTCCTTTTTCATTACAGGTGAAGCATATTCTCCTTTCTTTATGGTGGTGTGAGGATTTCTTGAAGTGAGATGTCTCTCTCTTGGACTTCCCTTTCTTGGTGTGAGCTGTGAGAGCTTGATCTTCATTCCCCATCTTTTCTTCTCATGCCACAAGCCTTGCTTCTTCTTGAGAGCATTCCTCCCATAGTCTATTGAAAGAGATCAGCTTCTTTCTTGCACATATTCCTTGAATGAAGGAATCCCATGACCTAGGTAGACCATTCAGAGTGGTCATAACAACTTCACCATTATCCACTACTTCATCCACAGCTTCAAGTTATTTCTTGATTTGAGAGACCTTGGAGAAGTAAGATTGAATGGTCTCTCCATTCAACAACTTGACCCCTTTCAATTGATTCCGCAGAGTCATCTTCCGATTTATGTTCTTCCCTTCAAATAGCTTGGTCAGGGAGTCAAACATCTCCTTGGGTGTCTTCAGAGATGACACATGTGGGATGAGATGGTCTTTGATAGAATCAACAATGATTCTCTTTGCCTTGACCAATTTCTTCTTATGCAATGCCTTAGCCTCTTCATCCTCTGTGATAGGGATCTCTTCTTTTATGTATGAGTCCAACTCATTCTCTTCCAGGATTAACCCAATCCAATACTTCCATGCTCGGAAGTTATCAGCCCCTTCAAGCTTATCCTCAAGCTTGGTGTGGTGAGAGATCTTAAAGAGTACTTCAAATGGAAATAGAAAATATTTAGGTCTTACCACTTGATTTGTTGAAAACTAGATCTGGTCCTAGATTAGGGTTTGTCAGAGAAACCCCAAAAATTGAAAATGTGAATTTCAACTTTCTGAAAGGATAGAAAGATGCGCCTTGATGAGATGATTAGTCTGGTATACTCAGAAGTTGATTTCGACAAAGTTTCACCCTTCAGAAGTGCCTTTTAGTCTTCTCGGATTCACTAAGGAGGACCCTGAATTAGGGTTTGAGTTTCGCATAGATTTACCCAGCCAAAAATCTCGATCCAAAGCTCTAAACTTCGATTTTTTTAAGGCTCTTCTAGCTATGTCTTCAGATTTCATAAATTCCTATTTTTTTGGAAACCCTAATTTTAAGGGCCAAAAATGAAAGTGCTCAGAACTGAATTCTGATTCGATAGAAAGATTCACCTTGCCGAGGAGAGTCAATCTATCATATTGCTTTTCCAAAATCTATGGAGAGAAACCCAATAAACAAGAAACCCTAGCTTCCGCAACTGCACAGTGTCTTCTTCTCAGGTTAGCTCTGCTACCTTGTTAATTTTTTAGCATTAATTCAAAATACTCGAGGATCTTTAATAAGAGAATAACATGTACAATATATCAATGCATATCAATCATAGCAAGCATATCAATCATCACAAGATGCAAAACATAAGAGACAATAGACACATAGAGTTTCTGTGGGGAAAAACCTAAGGTGAAAAACCCCACAACTTCCTCAGAGATAGATAGAGCAATGATACAACCAAAGTACAACCCAAGTACACAGAGATAGACTCCTCCTAGCAGCTGATCCTCCTCCTCACATGTTCGCCACTTTCCGAGAGATGTAGAGTGAGATAATTAGATGATCAAAATAGAGATCGAGAGATCTCTATTTATACTTTTCTTGACTGCCCAATAAACTTATGGGGTCGACTTGTCTAGCTTAGTACAATAACCCATGGTTAACTTAATCAGGGCCGACCCCACACATGATGGTTTAATAACCCATCGGCATGTTACGACACTTCCGACACTTGTCAATACAAATGATGACACTTCCTTATAGAGGAATAACACATCTCTATAGGAGTACAATATACATAGATGAAATACATTCTGAAGTTACATATACATCAACATTAGGCTACTGCGGCAAGACAGCGTAGCTCTTATCAAGGATCAGTGCGTCAACTAGACAACGCGTTCACTGCAAGACTTAATCAAACTAATCAATCTTGCTTAACAGTCTTAATCATTCATCCACAGTTAGACTGATTTCAAACATATGTAATGGAATAATTTGTGGAATGTTGCACACCCTGATGTAGCACTCAACTTCATATTATTAACTCTGTGTTATTTCAATAGGTTCATGCACCCAAATATTTAGAGATACTAATCATTAAAATTCATCCATATATGAGTTACCTAACATCTTGTTCCATCCCTTCCACGATGAATACAAATAAAAGTAAACACATATCAGATAACTTTAAGTTCAAGCAGTCATACTGTAAATAATTCAAGGAACTGAACAATTGCAACCATACACAACAAGCGCAGAACACAAGATTTAACATGGTTCACTTCCCCAGATTGGAAGATACTCCACAAGAACTATTGTTTTATTATATTAGGAAAGGGCACAACATTTCTTCGTCTGCACACTCAGCTGCAGATGTGCTTCTTCCTCAAAATTAGGTCTCTGTGCACTCAGCTGCAGAGCCTTTACAATGGCTTCTTGCTCAAAGATTCTAACAGTATTCAATATACCCAAATTTTATATATATCATGCCTATAGGTCATGTCTTTAGATTATGAAGGCAAAAACCCTTAGGTTTACAAAACTGTCACGGTTTCCCAAAATCGGACTGCTGGTGTCTAGTAGTGGATCTTCAGTTGTGGCTATCCTTTGTGAAGACACGTTGCTATCTACTCCCCTGTCATGCACGCCAACAGGTTGCTTCCACTAAGCTATTCCTTCTTTCATGGTCTTTGACAATTGGTTCAACTAGTAGTTCTCTGTTTGTGTGACCAGTTGTCTATATCGATCTGCACCTACCCACTGCTTGGTAGTTTATCGATGATCTTTGCTAAAAATAGTTCTCCTTGACCTAACCGAAATAACTCTCATCATCCATCCAACACTCTGCTCAGCTAGATCTCTGTTGACGTGGCACATTGCGGTGTTGTAATACTCGCAGCACCGACTTCACAGTGCTTCCAACACTGCGCTATGCTCAACTTCGCATCATACACAAACTGTAATGCACTTATCCTCGTAGCTTCCAAAAACTGATTTTCACACAAAGTCTCCTTCCATGTTGTGTTTAGCTTCACAGTTCCGAAAACTTAATGTGTTCAAAATTTGACCCCCTTGGGCCAGGCCCAACAATGACTATCCAACAGATTCATACATTCAAGTGCTCAGAAGTGTTGAATACATAACATTCATCTGCACATGTATTACTTAACATATCATTCCCATCATTCTGCAGTGAATACATATAAAAGCAATCACAATTGTATTTAAACATCCATGCTAAGAAAAAGAACAGTTGCAAACACAAACAATCACATAACACAGAATTTAACCTGGTTTATCCCCCGGATGGAGGCTACGTCCACAAGAACGGTTGTTAATATTGATATTTTTGGGAAGGGTACAACCATTCTTATTCTAGGCACTCAGCTGCAGACTCTCTTCTCTCTCAGATAGGTCTCTGTGCACTCAGTTGTAGAGCCTTTACAATAGCTTCAAAACTCAAAAGATGTTAACAATGCTCAACAATGACTAGCTCTACGAGAGATTAACCCTTTCCCATACAAAATTCCCTTATTTATATATCACTCTCATGGGTTGTGTCTTTACATTTAGTAGACCGAAACCCTAAGGTTTACAAAATTGGCATGGCTAACTGCCACCCTAGTTGTCGCCGTTGACAACCTGCTCCAACTAGGCCACTCGTGGCTCACACACTCGTCTTATAGCCGTAGTCACCAAACTGTTGTAACTGCATCATGGCTTGTCCCTTTCCACTCCTTTCACCTTCCTGTCGCCATCGGCGTAGTGGCCTAGCTTCTCAACTGCTTGCCACCACTCACTCGAACAGGTCGCTTTCCTCTGCCTTCCACCTATTCTTTACTCCAAATAGGTCATGCCCTCATCTGACCTTTACCTGTATTGCGTACCAAAAATAGTTCATGCGTGGTTCTATGCACCAACCTACTGCACAACCATGCCTTGGCCATTGCCGTCACACGACATGTGCAATTTCTCAAAAACTGCCTGTAGCTTGCCGCCGCGTGTAATGCGCACTATTCAATACTTGTGCGAAATCCCAACTTGGACCCCGTCCAACATTTATGTACCTCATACTTTAGTGATCCGTGGACTTTACCATCCATGAGTTCCCTGTCTGGAGACAATTCGCACATCGGAATGGCTATGCCACTATCTTCAGCCGAGCTTGCATACGGTGAGATTCAACACGCCACTGCAGAGCCAGATCTCTCCTCTTCACAGACAAAAGAAGAAGATCTCGTTATGCTTCTTGCATGGGTAGTTGGCTCATCTTGCTCACATGATTGTCTTGATGGTACTTTTCCTTCGCATGAAGCTATCATTGAGGCCATAAGTGGTAGTGACAGGCCTTGGGAACATTTGCATCATCGCTCTTATTTTCTTCCTAACCTTGATTTTATTGAGCGAGAAGAGTTTAGGACGACTCTTGCAGAGAAGGTTGGTCACCCTATGGCTCCTTTGGATTGACATGGGATTTACGTGGCGAGGAATATGGCTAATATCTACCCAACCATACCGATCAACATTTCTCGCACACCCGGAAAGGTTGAGAACGTTTATATCGGTGCTGATTGTTCTCCCAATGAGATCCGTATATACACTGAGTTGTTCAAGGAATTTCAGGATGTTTTCTCCTTATCATATGAGGAGATGCCAAGAATAGACCCTAGCATTGTCTAACATGAGATTAAGACATATCCTAATGTTAAGACGGTTCCACAAATTCTTCATGCTGTGAATCCTAGGAAGGAAGCCGCGAGTAAGGCAGAGGTGGAGAAGCTACTTAACACTAGTTTCATCTACTTGGTTTGTTGAGATATTGTAACTTCAAAGAATATTATATTTGTACTTTATTATTTCGGAGATGTTTCATTCCTCCGTGAAGATCTTATTGTACATCCGGAGATGTTTATTCCTCCGTCGGAATGTGGTAACTCGGGTTATTAGACTTCCCTAGTGGGGGTCGGACCTATATGTGTTATGTGGGTCAAAGGGTTATAAGACCACCCTAGAGGGGTTGGCCCAGTCAGTTGTAGTGGGGTATTTAACCCATTGGTTAAATACGAGCCTACGTGTTCTTGTGTAAAAGACAAGTCGAAGTAGTGTATAAATAAAGGAAGTGTATTCCTCATTTGACACATACACTCACTTGAGAGAGAGGCGCACTTGTGGAGGATGGGTCTACTATGGTGGAGGAGGATATCATGTCTTTGTTTTTCATCTCTGTATATTTTTGGTCATCTATATTGAGGAAGCTTTACTGGGTTTTCTACCCCATGAGGGTTTCCCAGGATAAATCTGTGTCTCTTGTGTTTATGCTATGCTTGTTGTTTCTTCAGTGATCCTGTATATGCTATTATTGTGAAATGGAATGTAATGCTACTATTTTCTGTCTTAGCATATTAAATATTAACATGGTATCAGAGCTAAACTGAAGGAAGGCAAGGTATGGCACTTATGACACTTGCTTTACTTACGACAATTTGAAGGTTAGGGTTTTATATAGCAAAACCAGTCATCGTGGAACTTTCGCTATAAATCCATTTCGGTGAAAGTTCAAGATTTGAAACCTTTACAGGTCGTAGATAACATCTCTAGGTATCTTGTGTCCAAAGGGAACCCTAAGATTCGTTGTACTTTGTAAGTTATGATCAGTACATGTTAGGGTTTCTGCCTCTTCCTGATCTCAGTCAAATTCAGGTGACATAGGAAAAAAGGTCATAACTTGGGATAGGAAGCTCCAAATGAAATTTAGTAAAAAGTGACAGGTAGTACACAGACTGTACTATCTCAAGAAACGTTTTTAGTGGCCGAAGCTGAACCAGTGATACGTGGCACTCCGTACAAGTTCGCTCTCCTGTTTTATCCCATAAACAGGTCACGTTGCGACATTTGGCATAAATATCTCTCAGAGAGTCCAATTGAGGTCAGACCTATCAAGATGGAAATATAACAGGGCGATATATCTCAGAAAAAGTTTTCAGAGGCCGAAGTTCAAACAGTGACACGTGGAACACCGTACAAGTTCACTCTCATGTATTACCCCAAAACAAGTCACATTGCGACATTTGGCATAACTCTCTCTCAGAAAATCCAATTGAGGTCAGACCTATTAGGATGGAAAGATGACAGGTCAGGCTACTGCAAAAAACGTTTTCAGACCCTTTGGAGCAAAAATGTTGGAGTTATAGCAGAAACAATTAGGTACATATTTCTGTCAAAATAGAATTATTTTTGGAGCACCTTTATTCATGGCTTCCGGAATTTAGGGTTTCGAAGAAAGTTAGAATTTTTGGAATCGGAATCCACGGCTAAATGCTACTCAGGAAAATCAAAATTTAGAGACCAAGATCGAATTTTTTGGTTGGGTAGAAGACCCGGCTTGATTAAACCCTAGCTTGGTATTTTGATCGGAAAGATGGAAAATTAGGGCTTCAGCAAAAGTTGGAATTTTTTAAGCCTGTAACCACAACTGGAAGCCCCTCAGAAAAATAAGAGTTTAGAGCCTTGGATCAAACCTTTTGATTAAGTAGAAGGGTGGGCTTCATCAAACCCTAGTTCGGGATCATGTCCAAAAGATCCAGAAGTTTCAAAGGCAATTTTGAGGGGTCAAATTTTGGAGATTTCAAAATTGAAGTATGCTAGTTTGATCAGCTCAGCAAGACACATCCTTCCATTCATTCGGAAGTGTGAAAGTCAAAGATTGAATTTTTAGGGTTTCTCTAGCAAACCCTAATCAAGCTCCAGATCAAGTTTCAGGGGGAGTTGTTGGGGCCAAGGTCGCAGCTATAGTAAAAGCTGCGAATTTTGGGAAAAAGCACGAGTATGGAAGGAAAGTGCTAATTTTGGGACAAGCACTAAGTTTTGGATAAGAAGGAGACGGTGCGCAGTACGGTGCCAGATGGATGATCTCAGCGCAGATCACGGACCGGAAATTGCGGAGCTCGCGCGCACGTCATCGAAGAATGAAGGTGGCTCATCTACCATAATAAATAAGGCGATGGAGTAGAGGGCTCAACTACCCTCATTTAAAGGCTCAGTACAGAAGTTATGGTTGCTCGGATCAAGGAGGAGCAACGGACCAGAGCATTGAAGGTGAAGGACGATCGCCCATACCCACAATCTGCGCCGGAATTCACGGAGCCTGCAGGAAGCGGCGACCTGACTGCAAGCGGCGCCTACAGTACACCTAGCCATGTGCGTGGTTAGGGTTTTTGGGAATCACTGTTGGGAAAGGCCCACAGTTTTGTAAAGGTGTGACCGTCATGGCCACCTATATATATGAATCATTGTAATGGGTAGAGGTTGGTTCCTTCCTTCCTTTTTCGAGAAGTTAGAGAGTTAGAGGTTAGACTATTAGATAGCCAGTCTAAAGGATAGATCATGTGTTGATTATCCTTCACTGTATTTTCTACCCGGTGTGTAGAACTAGAGAGGAAATCGGATAGCCGAGGAGCTAATCCCTGAGTTGCCAGACAGTCTGAGTCGACGTCTGTGCCTTTGTAATCTCCATAGAGAGGAGACAAGCTTGAGAGAAGGGCTCTCAGCTGTGTGCGTGGAGTTTCCTGTAAGATCTAAGGCTGCAGCTGTGTGCGCAGCATATTGTATAACTCTATCATTTTCTGGTTAATATAACACTCCCGGGGACGTGGTTTTCCTCGAGGAGATGAGCTTCACATATGTCTTCTTGTTGTAATATTTGCGTGAATGATAACTGTTTAAGATCATTACCTGTGTGTACATCTTTTGCATCATCTTTGCGACTGTTTGAGTGAGTTTTAGGAAGGTCCTTTATTGTTATAATCGCCAAGTATAAAAGTAGTTGTGGAACGCTGTCGCTGCAGCGACCGAGTTTCGCGTGACTGGGACAAGTGCGCAGGGCGAGAAGGTATTTGAGCGCATCGACGCAAGGACTAGGCGCCGTCTGCGCCCGGAGGACGAAACTGCGCAGTGGGTCTGCAGGAAGGAAGGCATCCGCGCAGTTGCGTCGCGAGGCCTCGGGAAAGTCCGACCGCCGATATTTGAGGAAAAAGAAGATAGATAGAACAATCTCCACGTCACCACGGTTAAGGAAACCTGATTCCTTAACCCCCCATAGCCACTTCGGGTGAGACCTCGAGCTGCCGCGTAGCTCGTTGCCGAGAGGGCCAGTGCGCCAAGGGGTTTTGTTGCTGCGCTTCATTAAAACCCGGGTCTGCCCAGTAAAGCAGCCAACAAATGGTTCCGTTGCCGGGACCAACAAATGGTTCCGTTGCGTTGCGACTTGCTGTTGTGAGACTTGTTATTTTGGCGACGCGCGAGATTGAGGAGACAACAAATGGTTCCGTTGCCTTGCGACTTGCTGTTGTGAGACTTGTTATTTTGGCGACGCGCGAGATTGAGGAGCCAACAGATGGTTCCGTTGCCTTGCGACTTGCTGTTGTGAGACTTGTTATTTTGGCGACGCGCGAGATTGAGGAGCCAACAAATGGTTCCGTTGCCTCATGACTTTTTGATCACGTCACTTCCGTTGATCTGAACCTTGTTGCTCAGCCAACAAATGGTTCCGTTGCCTCATGACTTTTTGATCACGTCACTTCCGTTGCTCTGAACCTTGTTGCTCAGCCAATAAATCGTTCGCACAAAATGCAGCAGCAACTGCACAAGCTCAGAACTGAAGATGAGAAGCTCACCAACAGCATTCAGCCATTCATGGATGAGTATGCTGAAATCATTGGCCAGGTTGAGACAAAAATCAAAGAGATTACCGAGTCTCAGGAGATCATTGATACACTCACTAAAGACGAAGCGACCGCAGTAACAGTGCAAACAGCTGATGAGTGTATTGAGGAATTGGACTCCGCTATTGCGAAGTGGCAGAAAACATTCGCGGAGATTCAAGCAAAAGCAGATGCGCAAATCAAATGACCACGCGCTAGTGCGAGTGGCTCGAGGGCGAGCCACAAGTGAGTGTTGGGGGCCTGTTGGGGCCAAGGTCGCAGCTATAGTAAAAGCTGCGAATTTTGGGAAAAAGCACGAGTATGGAAGGAAAGTGCTAATTTTGGGACAAGCACTAAGTTTTGTATAAGAAGGAGACGGTGCGCAGTACGGTGCCAGATGGATGATCTCAGCGCAGATCACGGACCGGAAATTGCGGAGCTCGCGCGCACGTCATTGAAGAATGAAGGTGGCTCAGCTACCATAATAAATAAGGCGATGGAGTAGAGGGCTCAGCTACCCTCATTTAAAGGCTCAGTACAGAAGTTATGGTTGCTCGGATCAAGGAGGAGCAACGGACCAGAGCATTGAAGGCGAAGGACGATCGCCCATACCCACAATCTACGCCGGAATTCACGGAGCCTGCAGGAAGCGGCGACGTGACTGCAAGCGGCGCCTACAGTACACCTAGCCATGTGCGTGGTTAGGGTTTTTGGGAATCACTGTTGGGAAAGGCCCACAGTTTTGTAAAGGTGTGACCGTCATGGCCACCTATATATATGAATCATTGTAATGGGTAGAGGTTGGTTCCTTCCTTCCTTTTTCGAGAAGTTAGAGAGTTAGAGGTTAGACTGTTAGATAGCCAGTCTAAAGGATAGATCATGTGTTGATTATCCTTCACTGTATTTTCTACCCGGTGTGTAGAACTAGAGAGGAAATCGGATAGCCGAGGAGCTAATCCCTGAGTTGCCAGACAGTCTGAGTCGACGTCTGTGCCTTTGTAATCTCCATAGAGAGGAGACAAGCTTGAGAGAAGGGCTCCCAGCTGTGTGCGTGGAGTTTCCTGTAAGATCTAAGGCTGCAGCTGTGTGCGCAGCATATTGTATAACTCTATCATTTTCTGGTTAATATAACACTCCCGGGGACGTGGTTTTCCTCGAGGAGATGAGCTTCACATATGTCTTCTTGTTGTAATATTTGCGTGAATGATAACTGTTTAAGATCATTACCTGTGTGTACATCTTTTGCATCATCTTTGCGACTGTTTGAGTGAGTTTTAGGAAGGTCCTTTATTGTTATAATCGCCAAGTATAAAAGTAGTTGTGGAACGCTGTCGCTGCAGCGACCGAGTTTCGCGTGACTAGGACAAGTGCGCAGGGCGAGAAGGTATTTGAGCGCGTCGACGCAAGGACTAGGCGCCGTCTGCGCCCGGAGGACGAAACTGCGCAGTGGGTCTGCAGGAAGGAAGGCATCCGCGCAGTTGCGTCGCGAGGCCTCGGGAAAGTCCGACCGCCGATATTTGAGGGAAAAGAAGATAGATAGAACAATCTCCGCGTCACCACGGTTAAGGAAACCTGATTCCTTAACCCCCCATAGCCACTTCGGGTGAGACCTCGAGCTGCCGCGCAGCTCGTTGCCGAGAGGGCCAGTGCGCCAAGGGGTTTTGTTGCTGCGCTTCATTAAAACCCGGGTCTGCCCAGTAAAGCAGCCAACAGGAGTTGAGACTAAGGCCTTACATAAGAAGACTACAAGAAGTCTTGACAGGTATGACTTAAGGAGGTTCAGGTATGTCTTCAAATCTGATTCTTGATTAAGTTCATGATGTGTTTGTCTTCATATTATTTATTAGTACAATCTTGATTAATGTTAGAATTGTCTTATCACCCTAGTAACAGTATGAATGCATGTGAATGATCGAAGACATTCATTGATTAGGGCTATATGATTGTACTAATGCATTATGGTGTTGTGTGAGGTTGATGTTGTATGCTCACAAGATACAGGTACATCACAAAAGACAAATCAAGTTCCATGACCATGACAACATGAAGACAAAGACTCATCCATAATCTTTGTTCTACTTACGAGTTATGTATGACTTTGTTATATTATGCTTAACCTATGAGACATGCAGGTTCTAGCTCAGGATCTCTAAATCATTGAAGAGATTGTTTAGGTATGTTGTACATAACTAAGCAGGTATATTAATCTAGGTATGTTTACCTATGTCAAGTTAGAATCTTACCTTGTGTTAGGATCCCTTACATAAGTATACTTGGTATGATTGGTTATGCTTATTCATAAAGTTAGTAATAAAGGGTTTATGCATACTATGTCTCTTATCTTGATGATTTAATTAACCTGAAGAGTACTATGATCAAACAAGAATATGCATGAGTAAAAGAAGACTTCCTTGAAACTCTGAATACTAATGATCATGACTATATATATATTCAAGATTATTTAGAATTAGAATATTTTGATAATATTGAGAATATACTAATGAATGTATGTTTGTGTATGAGATCATGAGGATGACACTAGTGCACACTTGAGCATGCACAGTGGCACAGAATGAATAGAAGTTCAAAAGACATATAGAAGATCAAGCGGGAGGAAACCACACAAACATAAAAGATAAGTATTTAAGTTGTTATTTGAAATAATAAATGATATTGTCTGTAATAGGTTGTATGCATATTTGTATTCCTATAATATATCATACTGAGTGTAAACATTCATAGAGCATTGAAACAGTATACTACTAATATGCATATGATTGGTAAGTTGGTCAAACATTCGATTGTTGCTTGTCTAGAATGAAACCTCTTTGCTGACATACTGAGAGTTGTGCACACTCTCGATAGTATGTTCTGGTAGAAATGGAAGGCATCTAGATAGCCACTGTATGCATACAGGATATGGAAAAGTGTTGTGTCAAAGCATTGATCAAAATAGTTGCATAACTATGTAAATGATATCTGTATGCATAATAGGTTATCATGTCAATATGATTTGATGATTATGAAGTATTACTAATCATGTACTTAATTTTGATTTGTAGGAAAGATCATGATGAATGATGAACAATGAACAAGTGATGAGATGTTTGCTCCAAGTGGCTAGACCATTCTCTTAATGGTGTAGTTAAAGAAGAAGTGTGAATCAGGTTCTGTATGGGTTCCCAGGATCGATAATCAATTGATGAGCTTAATGATCACCATGGGTCATGTGGATCTCAACCTTTGCTACAAGGTTGAATATGCTTTCTATACACAGATGACATGGATGCAAGAAGGAACTCACCATAGAGTTCAAATGATATTGAGGCTCATATCAGTAGACCCATCTAACGAGAGATGGCACAGATAGATATGCAGAAGATCATTAAATGCAGAGTGTGAATGATGTTCAGTCACAAAGGGAGAATTGACAGTTTCTTGATAAGCTTGGGCTTTACCAAAAGTAAAGTTGTTCCTAACCTTTACCTTAAGGTTGTGGATGATGAACTTATCATACCTTTATTGTATGACAATAATCTCTTTCTAACAAGGAATGAGAAACAGATCATGAAAAGAAAGAAGAAGATGGTTGTAGAAATGAAAATGAAAGATCTCAGATTGATGCATTACTTCCTAGGTTCGGAAGTATGGCAAGGCTCAGAAGGAAGCTTTCTCAATCAGGGAAAGTATGCTGATAAATATTAAAAGAACTTGATGTGTTGGAATGGCCACTCTCATGGATTCCAATTTGAAGTTGTTAACAGATGACTCATCAGAGTTAGTGGATATAACTCTGTACAGACAAAATATTGAGTCATTAATGTGTCTAAACAATACTAGGTCAGATATATGCTTTGCTGTGAACACCTTGAGTCAGTATCTAGTGGGAACTAGATGTGTTCACCTGATAAGCTGCAAATCATGTGATGCGGTACCTAAAGGATACAATAAGACTTTGATCTATGTTATCTTGGATATCATGACTTCAGATGGCTACAGAGATGTTGATTGGGAAGGAAGTGTATCAGACAGGAAGAGCACATCGAGAGGATGTTATTGTCTAGGATCAACCATGATCTCGTGAGCACAAGCAGAATATATGGCTGCTTGCTCTGCTAAGTTATGAAGCAGTATGGCTTCAGGATTGTTTGACTTAGAGATGGACCCAACTATGATCCTATGTGACAAACAGAGAGTTGTATTAAAATGGAAAAGAATCCAGTGTTCCACGATAAGTCAAAAGCAAATAGAGATCTGGCATTTCTATATACGAGATATGGTGCATATAGGAATTAAAGTTCGAATTTGTAACAAGTTACCAATGTACTAACCAAACCTCTATCGATCTGATGTACTTACCAAAACTCTACCTCAAGTAAAGTTTTTCGAGACAAACTTAATATAGTCCATAAGGACTCTCCTCGAAAGGGGGAGTGATGTGATCACTTATGATGAGATTTCCTGCATCGACAGTGAGGTTGATGATGTGAATACCTATATTGGTGATGCCGACAGAGAGGTTGGTTGATGGTCCTTAGACAGGTTCTAAGGTGACAAGGGGATTGCATCATCCTTGAACACATGTTCTAAAAAGAGCCGTAGATGTATGTCTTTGAAAATGAAGTCCTTGGTGGACATATAGGGGATTGGATCATCCCTGGACTTCAGTCCTAAAGAGAGTCGTAGACGTATGTCTTCGAGAATGAAGTTTTTGGTGAACATGTGAGGGGATTGGATCATCCTTGGACTTTAGTCCTAAAGAAGAGCCGTAGACATATGTCTTCGAGAATGAAGTCCTTGGTGGATGGTTGAGGATTAAGTCATCCTTGGATGTAGGTCCTAAATGTACGGTGCAGGATTAAGTCATCCTTGGACGTGGTCCTAAATGTACGGTGGAGGATTAAGTCATCCTTGGACGTAGGTCCTAAATGTACGGTGGAGGATTAAGTCATCCTTGGACGTGGTCCTAAATGTACGGTGGAGGATTAAGTCATCCTTGGATGTGGTCCTAAATGTACGGTCGAGGATTAAGTCATCCTTGGATGTGGTACTAAATGTACGGTGGAGGATTAAGTCATCCTTGGACGTAGGTCCTAAATGTACGGTGGAGGATTAAGTCATCCTTGGACATGGTCCTAAATGTACGGTGGAGGATTAAGTCATCCTTGGACGTGGTCCTAAATGTACGGTGGAGGATTAAGTCATCCCTGGACGTGGTCCTAAATGTACGGTTGAGGACTAAGTCATCCTTGGACGTGGTCCTAAATGTACGGTTGAGGATTAAGTCATCCTTGGACGTGGTCCTAAATGTACGGTGGAGGATTAATTCATCCTTGAACGTAGGTCCTAAATGTACCATGGAGGATTAAGTCATCCTTGGACGTGGTCCTAAATGTATGGTGGAGGATTAAGCCATACTTGGATGTGGTCCTAAATGTATAGTGGAGGATTAAGTCATCCTTGGACGTGGTCCTAAATGTACGGTTGAGGATTAAGTCATCCTTGGACGTGGTCCTAAATGTACGGTGGAGGATTAAGTCATCCTTGGACGTGGTCCTAAATGTACGGTTGAGGATTAAGTCATCCTTGGACATGGTCCTAAATGTACGGTTGAGGATTAAGTCATCCTTGGATGTAGTCCTAAATGTACGGTTGAGGATTAAGTCATCCTTGGATGCGGTCCTAAATGTACGGTAAGGATTGGATCATCCTTGGACTTTGGTCCTATGAAGTGAGTCGTAGACATGAGGTCTCTGAGAATTGATAGGACTGGATCGTCCCTAGACTTCGGTTCGAAAGGTACATGATAGGACTGGATCGTCCCTGGACTTCGGTTCAAAAGGTACATGATAGGACTGGATCGTCCTTGGACTTCGGTTCAAAAGGTACATGGTAGGACTGGATCGTCCCTGGACTTCGGTTCAAAAGGTACATGATAGGACTGGATCGTCCCTAGACTTCGGTTCAAAAGGTACATGATAGGACTGGATCGTCCCTGGACTTCGGTTCAAAAGGTACATGATAGGACTGGATCGTCCCTGGACCTCGGTTCAAAAGGTACATGGTAGGACTGGATCGTCCTTGGACCTCGGTTCAAAAGGTACATGACAGGATTGCATCATCCATGGACCTATGTCCTAAAGAGAGTAGGATTGATCATCCTGTAATATGATTGTGTGTGATGATGTGGTTACTTGTATCGGTAGGATACTTGTATTGATGATGTGGTTACTTGTATCGGTAGGATACTTGTATTGATGATGTGGTTACTTGTATCGGTAGGATACTCGTATTGATGATGTGGTTACTTGTATCGGTAGGATACTTGTATTGATGATGTGGTTACTTGTATCAGTAGGATACTTGTATTGATGATGTGGTTACTTGTATCGGTAGGATACTTGTATTGATGATGTGGTTACTTGTATCGGTAGGATACTTGTATTGATAATGTGGTTACTTGTATCAGTAGGATACTTGTATTGATGATGTGGATACTTGTATCGGTCTGGATACTTGTATTAATGATGTGGTTACTTGTATCGGTATGGATACTTGTATGATGACGATGCTGATGATCGTGTGCTGACGATGCTGATGATCGTGTGATGACGATGCTGATGATCGTGTGATGACGATGCTGACGATGCTGATGATCATGTGATTACAATGCTGATGATCGTGTGATGACGATGCTGATGATCGTGAGATGACGATACTGATGATCGTGAGGATCCAGATGTTGATGTTGTTGTAGCTGTTCGAGTGCTGCAGAAGATAAAGACTCAGTACTGATGATGTTGATGTTCCAGTATTGAAGATGTTCTAGTAACTGCTGAGTTACTGATGATGTTGAGAAAGCTTCCAATGATTTATAGATGTATCATGTATAATGTTGATGACTCCTTGCTCATGCAGATACTATTATAATATCCTTCTCGTTAAGGGGGAGTGTTGAGATATTGTAACTTCAAAGAATATTATATTTGTACTTTATTATTTCGGAGATGTTTCATTCCTCCGTGAAGATCTTATTGTACATCTGGAGATTTTTATTCCTTCGTCGGAATGTGGTAACTCGGGTTATTAGACTTCCCTAGTGGGGGTCGGCCGTGTATGTGTTATGTGGGTCAAAGGGTTATTAGACCACCCTAGAGGGGTCGGCCCAGTCAGTTGTAGTGGGGTATTTAACCCATTGGTTAAATACGAGCCTATGTGTTCTTGTGTAAAAGACAAGTCGAAGTAGTGTATAAATAGAGGAAGTGTATTCCTCATTTGACACATACACTCACTTGAGAGAGAGGCGCACTTGTGGAGGATAGGTCTGCTATGGTGGAGGAGGAGATCATGTCTTTGGTTTGCATCTTTGTATATTGCTGGTCATCTATATTGAGGAAGCTTTACTGGGTTTTCTACCCCATGAGGGTTTCCCAGGATAAATCTGTGTCTCTTGTGTTTATGCTATGCTTGTTGTTTCTTCAATGATCCTATATATGCTATTATTATGAAATGGAATGTAATGCTGCTATTTTCTGTCTTAGCATATTAAATCTTAACATGGTTCCCCTTACTGAATGGGTGTCAAATCCCATTCCAGTGGATAAGAAGTAGGGAACCATCCGTGTATACACATATTTTAGAGATTTGAACCGAGCATGTCTGAAAGACAACTTTCCCACTCCATTCATAGATCAAATCTTGGATGCGTGTGTGGGAAGGGAGGTTTTTTTGTTTATGGACAGTTTCTCAGGATATAACGAGATCCAGATTAAGCCTGAGGATCAACATAAAACTACTTTTATATGTCCTTGGGGTACATTTTTGTACCAGAAGATGCCCTTCGGCCTTAAAAACGTCGGAGCTACTTTTCAGCATGCCATGAAATACGCTTTTCACAACCTTAAGCGCATTGTGGAGGCTTACTTGGATGATCTTGCTAGCCATTCTCACAAGAGAGTGGACCACCCCAAGCACCTCCGCCTCATTTTCAAAAGATGCCGGTGTTACAAGATTTGGTTGAAACCCAACAAGTGCATCCACATCGTGAAAACGGGTCTCCTTTTAGGGTTTGTAGTTTCCGAAGAGGGTATAAGAGTCGATCCTCTTAAGCTTGAGGCAATACTTCGGTTGCCTCCCCCACGTAACTTAGTTTAGCTTCAGAGCCTCTAAGGGAGAGCCACTTTCTTACAACGCTTTATCATGAAGTATGCCAGTCTTTCCAAAGGTTTCACATGACTTTTGAAGAAGGACACTCTATTTATCTGGGATGAGCGAGCCCAACAGTCATTTGATTCTTTGGTATCGGCCCCTTTGCTTATTCCACCCGACTTTGCTAGATATTTTTTTCTTTATGTGGTCAGGTATCAAGAGATGATTGGTATTGTCTTAGTTCAAGTGGATGATGTGCTCCAAGAGCATGCTGTTTACTACCTTAGTCATAATTTATTAGACGTTGAGCTGAGATACTCTCACGTGGAGAAATTGGCACTTGCGACTATTCATGCAGTCCAACGTTTACGGCATTACATTCTGCTTCAGAAAACCACTGTCATAGCACATGTCAATCCATTTCAGTTCGTACTTTGATGACGCCTTGTTGGGGGGTAGCATAATAAGTGGAATGTTATTCTTCAGGAAATTTATCTTGATTTTGCTTTGGCAAAATTGGTGAAATACTTGGTTTTTGCTGAGCTCATGTCGGATTTCTCATGACTTGATGAGGATATCGTCCATGAAGACTCTTTTGTTGATGAACATTTATTCCTAATCACGTCAATGGACCCTTGGTATGGGGATATCATTATATATCTCCAAACTTTGAATTTCCCTTTGCACTATTCGCTAGATGAGTGGCGGTGTGTGAGAGATCACGCTAAGGATTATGTCATCGTTGGAGACACTTTGTATCGTCGGGGAAAAGACTCCATCCTCCGTCATTGTTTAACTCATGAAGAAGTGGACTTAGTGTTGAATGACTGCGATAGTGGAGCATGTGGTGGTCACTTATCTGGGCTTTCGACAACACAATGTATCATGCGAGGAGGTTACTTCTGGCCTTCGATCTTCAAAGATTGTATGAACACTGTAAAGAGATGTCACCCTTGCTAGGTGTTTTCTCGAAATGTACACTTTCATTCTGCGCCCTTTCATCTAGTTGTCACCATCGGTCCCTTCACTAACTAAAGGATGGATTCCATGAATTGCAAACCAGTTTCGGCTGGGGGGGCATCACCATATTATTGTGGTAGTGGAATAATTTTCCAAAGGGGCTAAGGCCATGCTGATCGTAAAATACGACGGTGCTACTGCAGCCCACTTCGTATTCAATCAAATTATCGCTTGATTCGGTATCCCGAAAGATATTGTCACTGACCATGGAAGTCACATCCAAAACAAAATGATGGAGGATTTGTCACTCAAGCTTGGGTTTCATCTAGATCATTCATCTTGCTACTACCCCCAAGCAAATGGTCAGGTCGAGGTAGTAACTAAGTCCTTGAAGACCATTCTCCAATGAACCATCCAACAATGCAAGAGCAATTGGAATATCATGTTATATCCTTCTTTGTGGGCATATCGAATCGTAGTTAAGACTGCCACCGGTTTCTCACCATTTTAGCTAGTACATGGTGTGGAGTCTATCTTTCCCATTGAATGCAAAATCCCTTCATTGAAACTGGCCATAGAGCTCTTACCTGACACCTCAGATGTTGAGCAACGTTTGATCCACCTTGAGCAGCTTGACAAGCATCGTTGAGATGCCGTCGTGGCTATAGATTCCAACAAACGTCATGTCAAGGTTCAGTATGATAGGTTTGTCTATCCCCAACAATATGCTGAAGGTGACTTGGTCCTTGCTGATGTCCAATTTTTCCATCAGTTTTGATCATTGAATGTGCTATGCTAGTACTTTTTCTGCCATTTT